>JABUQX010013974.1:0-7500 GCA_015478945.1 Trachelipus rathkii
CACTTTTTGCTATATACTCAACTATATACTCCTCTATAACTTCTTGTTAAATCCATAATTTTCTTCTTACTAGAAACTGTCATCACCTGCACGTAACACATACCTATTTATCAAAGAATCTTATTCAGAGCGGGCTTCTTTGTTCAATCTAAACTTAAATTCTATATTTTTTCTTGTTAAAAACATTATACTATTTACTTAATTTCGTACATAACAATTAGAAATAGATTTATTTGAATCGTATGTTACTTCTTTAGAATTGAATATTTCAATTCAATATTGATCATAGTATACACGTCATTGTTATCCAAACTAATTTGCAACTAGCTCTCTATGTCATCATAACTACGATACTCATTATATAATCTGTCCTATTCTATTCACATTCACTCTCCTCACGAAATAAACACCGCTTCTCCTTATCGTGTAACACGATGACTGTATGGATATTTATACAGATACTGTGTTGTTAAGGCTGAGAGATTTTGTTTATTTAACAACTATTCCTTCAGACTGTGAGGAATCAAAATATCTTATTAGAACCAACTACTTCGTAGTACATGTTTTAATTAGTTTAGGAATTTATAAAAATGAGAGAGAATTAACTAAGGATCAAGGAATCATAATATTACAAGCTTAATTTCAATCTTACTAAGATTGATAACAATTATGTTCGTTATATAAGTATAGCAGTTGGCATATCGTATAGTATAGGATTAATATATAATATATAACAATTATTTTTATATTATTTACGGTTTTCACTTATTAAAAAAGATAATTAATTTGAATTAATGATAACTTTATAAAAATGATAATCATAGGTGAGTTCCGAACCACCTGTTTTGAAAAAAAATTTTTTATTAGAAATATCACTTGATCATTAATTATAACTGTAATAAAGTGCAGTTTCTTTCTAAATTCATGTTAAGGTTGAAAATCAAATATTTGATAATTCATTCTAAAGAGATACCTCACTCAACAAGTCACACAAGCAAGCGATCTTATTTGTAATTATTCAGTAAGAAACTAATAGGTGTTTGCTTATACTGGTCATGCATACTCTGTTTGCCTTCAAATCGACGATAGAGCCTTCCCCGAATGAAAAATGACTCATGGAGCGGGACGCCTTTATTCTTAAGTATGAAAATAAAGCCTATCAATATTAAAATGCAACAAATAAATTTCTAAAGTTTTATAATATATATAATATATAATAACAATGAAAACATACAATTATACGAAGGTAGAATGAAACACGGAATCAAAGCCAGCGTGCACAGCGTTTTTCCTTATTGTAAAAGAACTATATACTGGAACGCACCTTAAAATAAGCTCTCTTTCCAGATATATTCATTATCCAATTATATACTAACCTTCCTTGATAATCAAGCTTGCGCATTCAATTGATTATTTATTATTTTTTTTTTTATCCATATTTTCCTTATATTTTTTATAAATGAGACTATAACACTATCACAAGTCACTCAAATAGAATCATAAATCAAGTCACTAATTCAGAGTATGTTTACTCATTTTAATAATCAGATATCGAACTTAGGAAAGAGACATAGCCGAGACAGATGACATATCACATGTTCTCGCTACATCTCTAACACTAACAAGGACCTACAGTTGTGACCCATTCACTGGACGACGCTCTCGCTCTGGTTTCTGATACGCGCGAAAGTGATCCTATTCCATACTGATCTTATCGCCGCCTTTCTACACATATAATATATGCAAATAACATAGATGATAAATAAAAAAAATTCTTTTTTAATATATACACCTAAGTCTTAACTATATACAATAAAATTAATCTTCATACGTAAATTTTCATAATTTATAAATTATTTTGAAAAGGGTGAAAATTGTAAAAATAATATGTAAAAAAAATTTCATATAATATTTTTTTACACCGTACACTATTACATTAAATAATTTTTAGATATAAATATATATTATAGCCGTATATAACGCCAGATCATTAATATAGAGAGAAAATATACGACAGTAAAAGCGATACAGGGAAAAATTATATATATACAGAGGAAATAATAGGTCGACTAGGAGAAAATGATCTGGACAGGTATAATGGTATACAATCAATTTAATATTATATAAATAGAAATTACTATTATATATTATAGAGTTTCTAAGATCTCAACACAATTAATACTATATACTAAAATTTATAGCTAACCTAACTTAACCTAATAAATTAACTAAACCTAAATAATATAGCCAACTATAATAACTTAACGTAACATAACCTTAATTAACTTAACCAAACTACCTAAAACATATACATCAGTACCTACTAACTAACGTAATAACATTACCTAACTTATGATTCTCAACAATACTAAATACTATTAACTACATAAACTATATCCTATGATGAATGAGCTGATTTATACGGTCGATAAATTTTTTTGATATCAGTTAATATTTATACTGATATATTACATTACTGACTCGTTCTTGGCTAGTCCCTACTACTTTATTATATGCTCAACGAGTGAAACTTATCTGATGAATAACGACATATGAATTGTGAGTTATTATACATTGTACTATTGATGTCATAGAAAAATAGACTATCATAAAATGATCAGTCATTACAATTGAATATATCATGATTACATCATTAAATTTTAAATGAAATTAAGAGAGCTATACCATTTACCTATAATCCCTTTATCATATATAAATGACATAACTATAAACATTATATAAAAAAACCAACCGAGAGACTACATTATATACTTATTATATAGAGTCCAAATAAATATGATAATCATATCAGCGAGATAATTTAAGAGCATATCATTTTGACACTAATTAGATAAATGAATTTTGAATTTTTAAAATTTTTGTCAAAAATTTGAAATATTTTAAAAAGGAAAACAAAAATCTATGAAGAGATTTTCTACTTTCGGATACAATGTTAAAGGAAGTATTTATAACTTAATCATTTATTGAAGTTTCTAACTCACTAATTTATATCGATACTATTTTTAAAAAGTAGTTGAGATTAAAAAAAGCACATATTTAAATGCGATTTTGATTTTAGAAAAATAATTATCCTGTAAATTTTCATGTTAATATAAAAATAAGATTTAATCTAATCATGTAATGCGTAATTTTATCCTTTTTAAAATATTGATAATAATAATAATAGGTGATAAGAATTATTAATTATCAAAAGTTAATTCACAAATGTGAATAAAATTAGAAGCATTTCGAGCTTTTCAGGTGAAAGTGTTTTCTTTGAGGTAGATGTATGCATTTTTGTTAAACTTGTCGTATATATATATATATATTTATATTATATATAATATATATATTAATATATAGTAATATATATATATATATATATATATATATATTATATATTATATAATATAGATAAAATATAATATAATATATAATTTATAAAATTATAAGTATATTTATATAAAATATTGTGATTACTTATGATATTAAAAGACTCTTGTAAAGGTAAGCTGAATGCAAAAAATTAAGAATTAGATAATCAAAAAAAAAAAAGGCGTGTGAACGAAATTGAATCAGCTATTTCTCAAGTCTTGATTTGTAATCGTCCCCAATGTAAAATAAATAGTAATATTTTCACATCGAAATTAAAGATTCTCTGCTTTTCTAAAAATGAAGCAATTAAAGAAATATTTATTATTTTATTTATTTATAAATTTACTTGTGGATTGAATGACACGGTTGTGTAAGAGTATGTAATATCTTACAGAGTAAAAAATTGTAATGTTAATTTCGTTACCTAGTCGAGTAACCGATTTTAAACGTAAAGAAGTAAAATTTGGTTAAAGAAATGACAGTTAACGATGCATTTGCCGGCTAAAGATGGCCATTGCACTATATAAATATTATATATATATTAATATTTTATATATATATATAATATATATAGTATAATATATAATAAGTAATATATATAATATTATATATATATTATATATATAATATATAGTATATATATAATATACTATATATAATATATAATATATATATATATATAGTATATATATATATAATATATTATAATATATATTAATATATATATATATATATATATAATATATTATTTATATTATATTATGAATGTCGATTCGAAAGTAGAATTTCGTTAACATTTTTTCCATGTTTTACTGGTTGTTAAAATTGAAAGTGAAAAATCCTTATCATTTATTTGTACTTTCAAACACCTTCAAAAACGGATAAATACATTCTATAAAAGACTATATATATATATATTAATATATATAGTATATATATATTTATATATATTATATATATATATATATTTTAATATATATATTATATATATATATATTATATATAATATATAGATAGATAGATAGTATATATATATAGAAGATAGATAGATAGATAGATAGATAATAGATAGATAGATGAAATAGGAATAGATAAGATAATAGTAATAGAGAAATGATTTACTTGATTGACTAAGGTGATGGTCTCAAGTTGAGAGAGCAACAGGTTGGTCGCTGATGTAACAGATAGACAAAGAAAGGAAAATAAGAGCCACGTAAAAAGGGATAAGCTTTAAGAAACTTCTGCTAAGCAGTTTGTTAATGCAGATTCGTATTTAATGGTGGAGGAAAGAATGGTTTCTAGACAGAAAAGAAAAATTAACTCAAGAATAATGAAGAATTGAAATTTTATAGATATTTTTATAAATTTATTATATTTTCTGTCCCTCTTGAATATCAATATGTGTACCAGAAGTACCTACAAATATTGCCTTACCAAATTTAGTGATAGTGACAAAAAGAAAACGGATATAGTTTGGGAGATAAGTATCTGAGAAAAATTAAGCAATTTATAAAGTTTTTTTAGGAACTGATTCTGCTTACTTTACCTTGAATTATGTAAGTATTTAAAGCTAATAAACCCTCATTTTATGAGAGCATACCTAATAGGAGTATCTATAGGAACATTGGACAATTATTAAATATTCCAAATCTGCTCCTCAAATGAAGTGGAAAGTATCAAAATGAACTAATTGGCTACTGTTAAATATTGGAAGAGTGAGATGCCTAAATTCTCGACTATAATATTAAGGTGAGAAGACGAAATAGAAATCAAAAGAGGTTAGTTAAAATTTATTTTCATAATTAATCCCTCCAAAAAATAAAGGCAAGACCGATAAAAATTTATATTTTACATATATTATTATAATTATTGTATTCAATAAAAAATTTTGAGTCGTAAAATTGTAAGAAAGATTAATTAATAGGTAGGTATTAATTACATAATTAGAAACTTAACTATATATATTTTTTCACATACTAGTAGTCTTGGATTGGCCAGAAGAATGCATTACTTCAGGATTTTTTTCTCTACGTTCAAGAAGATCATAATAATAAGAAATGAGCATTTGAGTTTTAATTGTTCTTTAAATAGGATTCATCTAAAAGCCATTCTATAATTAAAATTTATATATTTTTGTAGATTTTTTTATATATATTTTCACTTTGTATTGTACCCTTTTCTCTCTTCATCTCTCTCTCTTCATCCGTTCTCTCTCTCTCTCTCTCTCTCTCTCCTTCTTTCTTCTCTCTCTCTCTCCTCCTCTCTCCTACAATCGAGTCGATAGTCACTTTTCTTTCTCTTTAGTATTAAAAAGACAGACAATCTATAAAAACCTGCTCTACTGAATCTCATCGCATACTCGTTCAAGGAAGGAGATGTCGTCCAAACAATCTTTAGCGCCACCTATTCTATAAACTGATCAACTTACATCGCTATGCTCAATATGACATTACTCTACTTGTAACGTTGAACACAAACTCACAACGACACCACCACCCACAAAACCCCCACAAACACACAATTTATCTTTTACTCCAAATACTTTGACTGAACCATTCAAATTGCCTATTCGGGGCATGTCGCCTTTAATTAAGGGTAATATTTCACTATGGAATTTGTGGGATTTGTAAGCCTTTGCCTTTGTCCACTATAGATATATAATATATATATATTTATATACATTAATATATATATAATATATATTTATATATAAATATATATATACTATAATTATAATATATATTATATAATATATAATATATATAATATAATATATATAAAAGAAAGTTATTAACGCCCACACGGAACGGGCTCGGATCAAAAAAAATTTCACAGGTAGCATCTATGATAAATAAATAGATGTTTTTACAGACGAAATATTTATTTTATTTTTTATTACTTTTTCAGGTAAATAGATTTAGGTTAACTAGGTAAGTTAGGTAGTAAGTTAGGTTAGGTTTAAGTTTAGGTTTTAGGTAGGTTAGGTTAAGGTAGGTTGCAGGAAAAAAAAATTTATTTCTCCCCAAAAATATCTATATGTATCATAGAAACTACCTGTGAAAATTTTTTATCGACTCACGTTTCGTGATGGGCGTAAGTAACTATACGCAAAACTAAAGCGTTACCCGCATGATCTCCGAAAACTAAGAAAGGTGCAAGAAAACTGATAATACATTGGAATCAGGTATGAGAATTTTGTGAAAATGAAAATAAAATTCTTTTTATTTTTATTTTTTTTATTCCCAAACTACGATAAAGTGAAAACTATATAATATATTGGAAATTCAGCTGTATAAAATTCTTTTAGGGCTCGAGCGACGAGTGGAAGAGGGGGGGGGACGTTTCATACCCGAGGGAGGGCGGATGAACCCGCGACACCACAATAACCAAAGAAGTGGGGGTTCCAGTTACCCTCCCCGGAGGGGGGAATAGTCAACCTCGTCCGCAGAGGCGAGAGAAACTCGATACTTATGACATTTGCGGTTACCCTGGGTATTATTTAGTTTAAAAAATACTATTTTTCATACATATTTGTTAACTATTTCTAAATATGTTATTAGTTTTCTTGTAGCCTATCGTAGTTTTGGAGATATATAAAACGTAAATTTTTTTTTATGTTTATCCCCAATCCAATTTCATACGCTTATTCAATATAAACTTCACCAAAGAACGTAAGAAAAAATTGACATGACCCAAATTTTCATATAGTCATATTTATTCTGTTTTCAAATGAAGACAAATGATTTCATAATATATAATTTTAAAGTATTTAACCCTAATTAAAAATATCATAAAAAATTTATATAAAATGACAAAGGTCAGAATAAAATTATTATAAACTATGTCTTAAATACGGTAACTATTAAGTATATAGTCGTGCACCTGTCTATAATTTACAAACTAATTTACATTACCTTTTCTGAAGAGTAATTATTAAAATTTTTGAAATTAAACTCTCATACTTTTAAATTTAATTCCTAAAATACATCACAAATTTCAAGTAATTTTAAAAAGTAATTAAAATTAGTTTCTTATTATGCTTGTAATAATATTTCCCCCTTTTTTTTTTTCTTTTTTTTTATATATAACAAATAGCAGAACTGTTTCGTGAAGTTGTAAATTAAA
>JABUQX010013974.1:27500-37346 GCA_015478945.1 Trachelipus rathkii
TATTGCTGATTAGGAATACATATATTATTACAAAGAGTAAGCTTTAGTTAGACTAAATTGGCCCTATCATTACAAAGAGTTAGGCCCAGCATTATCTTGCTACTAGCTAGTAGCAAGATAATGCTGGGCCTAACTCTGTTTCTCCTCTCTCACACACTTCTCTCTGCTCTCTCTCTCTCTCTCTCTCTCTCTCTCTCTCTCTCTCTCTCTCTCTCTCTCTCTCTCTCTCTCTCTCTCTCTCTCTCTATATATATATACTCTCTCTCTCTTCCTCTCTCTCATTCTCTCTCTCTCTCTCTTCTCTCTTTCTCTCTTTCTCTTCTCTCTCTCCTCTCTCTCCTCTTCTCTCTCTCTGTCTCTCTCTCTCTCTCATCTCTCTCTTTCTCTCTCTCTTTTCTTCTCTCGTCTCTCTCTCTCTCTCTTCTCCTCTCTCTCTCTCTGCTATCTTCTTCTCTTCTCTTCTCTTCTCTTCTTCTCTTCTTCTCTCTTCTCTTCTCTCTTCTTCTCTCTTCTCTCTTTCTCTTTCTCTCTCTTCTCTCTTCTCTCTCTTCTCTTCTCTTCTCTCTCTCTTCTCTCTCTCTCTCCTCTCTCTCTTCTCTCTCTCTCTCTTCGTCTCTCTCTTCTTCCTCTCGTCGTCTCCTCTCTCTTCTATATCATATATATAATTATTATATTATATTATATATATATATATATATATTTATATATTATATATAATATATATATATATATATACTGGTAGGTATCGTGTTTATAGAGGACGACAATATTTTTCTAGAACATATTTTCTAAAAAAATCAAAAGTCAAAATCATATAATATACCCGTATATATATATATATATATATATATATATATATATATATATATTATAATATATTATATATATATATATATATATATATATATATATATATATATATATATATATATATATATGAACTTGTCCTTTAAAAGGAAGTTAACTGGTATATTTCGAATGAATAATGTAATCAATTTTTTTTTATTTCAAGGCAATAGTGCGTCAAGGTTGCCAATAATTTTTTTTTATTTTAACTAAAGGAATACCCAATATTAAATCGCAAAGATGGAAAGAGTCAGGGTCTCTCTGTGACCACGGGCGGGAAACTTTGTCCCCCTCTCTGTCCCTCCGTCGGCTCGAGCCCCTTAAAAAAAAATAAAAAAATTTTTTTAAAAATTAATATATAAAAATTAATATGATAAAAAAAAGTAACTTGTGATAACTCTCGCGATCTTTCTATTGGAGTTTTAGCTAACACGTGACACTGCAGGGCTGCACGAGCAGAGTTCTGCGATTTTCGATATCATGTCTCTTTATTTAACTTCCTTTTAAAGGACAAGTGCATAAAATTTTTAAAAATTCTTATAAAAAAAAATTAATATATAAAAATTAACATGATAAAAAAAAGCAACTTGTGGTAACTTTTGCGATCTTTCAATTGGAGTTTTAGGTAACACGTGACACTGCAGGGCTGCTCAAGCAAAGTTCTGCGATTTTCGATATCATGTCTTTTTATGTAGCTTCCTTTTAAAGGAGGACATGTGCAATAAAAAAAAAAAAATTAAAAAAAAATTAAAAAAAATTAATAATATAAAAAAAATTAACCAACCACGATAAGAAAAAAGCAGACTTGTGGTAAATTTTTGCGCTCTTTCTATTCTATTTGGAGTTTTAGAGGTTAACACAGTAATATGCCAGAGCTGCCACGAGCAGAGGTTCTGTGATTTGTCGATCAAAAAGTAACGTTAATGTAACTTCCTTTTAAAGGACAAGTGCAAAAAAAAAAAAAAAAAATTAAATTAATATATAAAAATGAACATAAAAAAATAAAAAGCGAACATGTGGTAACTCACGCGATCTTTCTATTTTGGAGTTTTTAGCTAACACGTTGACACTGCAGAGCTGCAAGAGCAGAGTTCTGTGATTTTCGATATCATGTCTCTATGTAACTTCCTTTTAAAGGACAAGTGCATATATATATATATATATATATATATATATATATATATATATATATTAATATATTATATATATATAATATTATATATATATATATATATATATATATATATATATATATATATATAGTGCGTCCAGGGGGGTGAGGGCCCAACCTCTTTTAGGAGGGTGATTTCAGTCAACTCTAAATAAAAGTAAAAGATAAAAAAACCAATAAAAAAAAAAATTTTTCACTCATTTAATAGCCAACGCTGTACGTAGTCTACAAGTTTTATTTAGGAATGCATCATTAAATCTAGAGAGTTTTTTTATATTTTTTTTAAAGAAAAAATAATAAATTAGGGTACAAAATGCCCTTCAATAGAATTTCACTTCAACTTTTGAAAAATGTGAGTTTTTTTTTAACTTTGTTATAAATGAAAATTACTGGATGGAGAATTTTTTAATTTATTTTGTTCATTGTATACACTCGAGTATGTTAACTTTAAACTGGGCAAAGTAATTTTTGTTCCAACCAGGATTAGTGGGCTAAATTCACTGGGGGCTAACTGGTCTGATTCACACCACCGTAAAAATTGATGATGGGGTGATCGGAACCACCATTTTTTTTCGTATTTTACGTATTATTATTATTGGCATTTTTATTACGTATCAATATTAATTTAAAATAAATAATATTACTTATATTAAGTGAAAATTAAAATAAAATAATGAATTTTATATATAAAATACGAATTCCAAAAAGTGTAAATTTTTTGAGCGGAGAGGGGTGAATCGGACCACCTTATTTTTTTATTTTTATTTTATGTTCGCTAATGGACATTTTATTACTTATTACTGGTTTAAGTTCCAACTTATAATTAAATAAACAATCACTGTAAGTCCCAATTAAGTCTATACATTGAATTTATAAATAGTAAACATAATCCGGATTTATATTGTATTGTATATTTGATTACGAAATACAATGCATATACTACCCTTATCATTAAGTAGTAATAGGTTTATTAAAACTTTAATAAAACTTTTATTATAAGAATTACATTATTTTTTTTTTGTGTGCTTATTACCTACTATATGGCCTTGAATTTTAGAAAAAAAAATTCCAGAAAGTGCATTAGGGGAAAGTCGGAAGACGAAGTTATGAAACTTTATACATAAAGTGGTCCAAGTCACCCCGCCAACGCTATATACTAATTATATATATTTATATATTAATATATATATATATATATTATATAATATATATATTATATAATATATTTTATATTATATATATTTATTATTATATATATATATATATAAGCGTCAGGCGGGGTGACGGCGGGGCCCAACTTTTTAGAGGGGTGATTTCAGTCCCTCTAATAAAATAAAAAATAAAAAAAATAAAAATTTTTTTTCAACTCATTTAGCTACTACAAGTTTTATTTAGATCATCATTAATTCTTTGAGAGTTTTTTTTAATTTTTTAAAAAAATATACTAATTAAGGGTACAAAATACCCTTCAATAGAATTTCACTTTTAAAAAATGTGAGTTTTTTTTAACTTTGTTATAAAACGAAAAATTGTGGATGGATTTTAATTATTTGTTCAGTGTATACACTCGAAGTAGTTAGTTTTTTTTTTAAAAAAAAACTGGCAAAGGTTAATTTTTGTTCCAAACAGTATTAGTGTGGCTAAAATCATGGGGCAATCAAACTGTCTTGATTCACCCCACGTAAAAAAATTGATGATGGGTGAGTCGGACCCCCATTGTTTTATTCGTATTTTACGTAATTATTAATGACATTTAAAATTACGAATCGCTTTTTTAAGTATAAGGCATAGTTAATTAATTTTAGTGAAAATTAACAATAAAACTAGAAATGTTAATTATAAAAAAATAACGAATAATTCCCAAAAGGTCAAGTGGTCAAAATTTTTGAGACGGAGAGGGGTGAGAATCGGAACCACCTTAATTTTTATTTATTTTTATGTATCGCTATTGACATTTTTATTACTTATTTCTAATTTTAAATATGATAAACAATTATTAAATAATAAAAGTCAACTTAAAAATTATAAAATTGAATTATTATGTAAAAGAGGAATTTTTTAAACAGATGGTCCGATTCACCCCTCAATGGTGGTTCGATTTCACCCCTCCAAGGTCAGGCTGAATTGAGTTTTATTTAAACTTTAATAAACTATTATTATTAGAATTACAATATTATTTTTTTGTGTGCTTATGACCTATATAGGCCTGAATTTTTAGAAAAAAATTCCAGAAAGTGCTTAAGGGGAAAGTCGGGAGACGAACTTATACCTAAAGTGGTCATATATATATATATACTATATATTATATATTATATTATATATATTATATATATATATATATATATATATATATATATATATATATATATATATATATATATATATATATATATATATATATATATAGAAATTTTTTTTTTAAAAAAAAGATAACTGATATATTTTGAATGAATAATGTAAAAAATTTTCCTTTTTTTTATTTCAAAGGCAATAGTGCGTCAAGGTTGCCAATAATTTTTTTTTATTTTAACTAAAGTAATACCAAATATTAAATCGCAAAGATGGAAAGAGTCAGGGTCTCTCTGCCTCAGCGGGTGACCACGGGCGGGAAACTTTGTCCCCCTCTCTGTCCCTCCGTCTGCTCGAGCCCCTTAAAAAAAATAAAAAAATTTTTTTAAAAATTAATATATAAAAATTAATATGATAAAAAAAAGTAACTTGTGATAACTCTCGTGATCTTTCTATTGGAGTTTTAGCTAACACGTGACACTGCAGGGCTGCCCGAGCAGAAGGTTGCTGGCCGGATTTTCGCATATCATGTTCTTTATAATTTAACTTCTACTTTCAAGGACAAGTGCATAAGAAAAAAATTTTTAAAATTTTTAAAAAAAAAATTAATTAAAAATAAATTTGATAAAAAAAGAAAATAAAACTTTATGAAATTCTTTGTTATCCTATTATTATCTATTGAATAACCTAGAAGTAACAAAACTTGTTATTAATTTCTATAGTTTTAAAAAAACAAAGTATAAAATCAATTTAAAAAAAAAAAAAAAAAAAAAAAAAAATAAAAAAAAAAATTAAAAAAAATTAATATATAAAAATTAACATGATACAAAAAAGCAACTTGTGGTAACTTTTGCGATCTTTCTATTGGAGTTTTAGGTAACACGTCACACTGCAGAGCTGCACGAGCAGAGTTCTGCGATTTTCGATATAATGTCACTTTATGTAACTTCCTTTTAAAGGACAAGTGCATAAAAAAAAAAAATTAAATTAATATATAAAAATTAACATAAAAAAAGCAACATGTGGTAACTCTCGCGATCTTTCTATTGGAGTTTTAGCTAACACGTGACACTGCAGAGCTGCAAGAGCAGAGTTCTGCGATTTTCGATATATTGTCTCATGTAACTTCTTTTAACAGGACAAGTGCATATATATAATATATATATATATGAAATATTATATATATATATATATATATATATTATATAATAATATATATATATATATATAATATATATATATATATAATATATACAGCGTCAGGTGGGGTGACGTGGACCAACCTTTTTTAGAGGGGTGATTCAATCCACTCTAAAAAAAAAAAAAAAAAAAAAAAAAAAAAAAAAAATTTTTTTCACTCATTTAGCTACTACAAGTTTTATTTTAGAAGATATCATTAATTTTCTAGAAGAGTTTTTAATATTTGTAAAAAATAATATAATAAATTAGGGGTACAAAATGCCCTTCAATAGAATTTACAAAATGCCCAATGTGAG
Source organism: Trachelipus rathkii (assembly GCA_015478945.1). Classification (NCBI taxonomy): domain Eukaryota; kingdom Metazoa; phylum Arthropoda; class Malacostraca; order Isopoda; family Trachelipodidae; genus Trachelipus; species Trachelipus rathkii. Next base: position 33,303 of record JABUQX010013974.1, read on the forward strand.
TTTTTTTAACTTTTTGATTATATCAATGAAAACTTGTGGGAATGGATTTTTAATTATTGTTTCATGTGTATACACTGCGAGTATGTTAGTTTTTAAACTGGCAAAGTAACTTTTTGTTCCAAACAGTATTAGTCGGTCAAATACACGGCGTCTAATTTGGGTCTTATTTCACCCACCGTAAAAAATTAATGTGGGTGGAAGTCGGACATCATTTGTTTTTCGTATTTTACGTATTATTATTGAAATTTTTATTACGTATAATTAATTTAATATAATAAAGTTACTTATATTAAGTGAAAATTAAAATAAAAAAATGAAATTTTAATATAAAAAATACGAATTCCAAAAAAGTGTAAAATTTTTTGAGGCGGAGCAGGGGGTGCAATTCGGCCAAAGTTAACTCTAAAATTATTTTATAAAATGTAGACGCTATTCGGACATTAGTAATCATTACTCCTAATTTTAATATCATAAATTATTACTATATTCAGAATTAAATATAAAATTGAATTAATATGTAAAGAAGGAATTTAAAAAAAAGATGTCCGATTCACCGCCCGTCATGGTGGGTTTCGATTCACCACCCATCCAAGGTCAGGCTGGAATGAGCTTTATTTAAACTTTAATAAACCTATTCTTTTAGAATTTTTAATTTTTTTTTTTTGTGTGCTTATTCCAACTAACTATATGGGTGGCCTTGGGAATTTTAGAAAAAAAATTCTCCCAGAAAGTGGCATTAGGGGAAGCTGGTTCGGAGACGAACTTATACCTAAAGTGGTCCAAGTCCACCCGCCCCAACGCTAATCTTATATATATCATATATATATATAATATATATATATATATATATATTATATATATATCTATATTATAATATTATATTATATATATATATATATATATATATATATATATATATATATATTTATATTAGGTCTGTCGGTGTGTGCACGGCCACCTCTTTTAGAGGGGTGGTTCAGTCCTCTCTAAATAAAATAAAAAATAAAATAAAAATAAAAAAATTTTTTCGCTCATTTAGTACTACAAGTTTTATTTAGATCATCTTTAATTCTAGAGAGTTTTTATATTTTTAAAAAATGTAATAAATTAGGGTACAAAATGCCATTCAAATAGAATTTTTCACTTTTAAAAAAAAAATGTGAGTTTTTTTAACTTTGGTTATAAAATGAAAATTGTGGATGGATATTTTAATTATTTGTTCAGGTGTATACACTCGAGTATGTTATTTTTAAACTGAAAGTAAATTTTTGTTCCAAACAGTATTAGTGAGCTAAATTCACGGGGCCCTACTTGGTTCTGCTATTCGCCTTCTTGGGTCTGATTTCACGAACCCGCCGTAAAAAATTGATTGATGGGTGAAATCGAACACACATTGTTTTTTTTTCCGTATTTTAGTATTAATTTATTATTGACATTTTTATTATTTATTACTAATTTTAATATAATTAATTAGTTACTTATAATTTAAGTAAAAATTAAAATAAAAAAATGAATTTTAATATAAAAATACGAATTTACAATTTTTCAGATTTTGGAAGCGGAGAAGGGGTGAATCGGACTCACCTTAATTTTTTATTTAATTTTTATTTATCTATATTTTATTGACATTTTTATTACTTATAATTAATTTAAATATAATAAAACATATCTTTTGGTAATTTTGGAAAATTAAATATAAAAATGAATATTTTGTAAAAGAGGAATTTATAAAAAAAAAATAAAAACAGATGGTCGATTCACCCTCAATGGTGCTTTTCGAATCTGCACCCCTCCAAGGTCAGGCTGAATGAGCTTTATTTTTCCGGGTTTGGTATTGGCTCCCAAAGGGTATTGGCATTTAGGACAGGTATTGGTATTGGTCAAAATGTGTATACGACTTGGCCTCGCGCATACGAAATTGTTAGGTTAGAATGATAGATATAGCATAAAAAAAAGGGGGGGCTTCTTAGTTCTGCATGCAATTCTTAGAGTTTGATGGTCGCATATGCCAAATTATGCCTATTTTTAACGGCTCATTTTAAGCCTATTTTATATTATAATATATTATATATATTATAAATATAATATATATATATATATTATTATATATATATATAATATTATATATATATATCGTAATTAATATATATGTATATATATTATATAATTATAATATATATATAATATAATATATATTATATTCTATATATATATTATATAATTTATAGGGGATATAATAGGTAGTTTATATATATATATATATATAAAGTTAACTTTCTTTAAACACTTTTGAAAATATTGCTGAATTGTGGTGAATAGTTAAAGAAACACTGTTTCACCATGTATTGGGCGATATTTTTTTAAAACGTTTTTTTTTTTTTAAATATTATTTTTCCTGCTTCTGAAAATGAAAAAATAATTTTTCGTCGTCTGAAAATATATGGGAGAAGACTGGAAAGATAGTAATTTTTTGGGCTAGTATTCTGTGTTTGGGAATTTAGGCCTGTTGTTTCACATTTCCACCACATTAATAATTGTTCTTGTTCCCCAGATTGAAATTGACTTTTTTCTGGTAATAAAAAAATTTCAATTTCTTTTAAAAGAAATTTCACCTTTTGACAGAGGCACTAGTTTTCGCTTTTTTTTTTCGCCTTTTTAACACTAACTTGACGCTCGCTGTCCCCTTTCACTTTTCTTCAACTTAATAAAACGTTAGTTTATTTGAGTAATTTCTTTTGCTAATGCTCCTGATGATTTTTGAGGTACTTTGGCATCTAAGTTAATTGTGATATTGCCTCATTTTTCTGAAAATGACTCATTGCCTGAACGCTTCTTTTGGTACTGCTACTACTTTATACTTCTCTCCTTCAATATTTGCATTTTCTTTCCAGGCATCGATTTTTCTCTTCTACCTAAAGCTGCATTCTCCTTAATTGCTGAGAAAATAAAGTCAGTTAGTTATTTGGGGTCTAACTACTAGTAAATTTAAAATAAAACAATTATTTGTTTTGATATATGGTCTATGTATTGATCGAATTACCTGAAGAAATATCAAATCCAAACATTCCACACGAAGGCGCCTCTGATTCTCTCCTTGTCGAATACGCATTTGGCTAATAAACTATGTTGGTTCAAATCCCCTTCACAACTCCCTCTCACCGCATACTCCTCTCTATAAATTTTTTTTTTAGCACACTTCCTCCACCCTCATCTAATCAATCGGCCTTTTGTAAATTCCAAAAGCATCCAACATTCTTCATATACAAGAGCACTTTTTTCAAACACACAAGCAACCAACATTCTTTTAGCCAAGTTACTTGATCTACACACGCCTCGTATTCTCCCTAAAACTCCCTGCTATCCTCTCCTATAAACCTTTCTGTTATCCTCTTCACTCTCCTCTCTAAATAATTACAAGTTCCACTATCACTTACACAGGACTTATTTAGCGGTACTGTAACCACATGCTGCATTCCGTGGTACTCCCCTTACCAACATAACATCAAAGTCTCCCAACCACTCCACACGCTTCTCCCCTTCCATACTTTACTCATCCTACTGCTACCGCCCACCCTTCTTTACATTTGGTGTTTTGATGACCAACAATACTGCTCGTTACCTTCCTTGCAACGTCACTCCTCCTAAACCCTCCCTTCCTTGTATTCTTCCCTCTGTTGCCCATACACCTCGGATATCTGACGCAATTAACTCATAGTAGTTATAAATATGTTACTAACTACATTAGAAAATTATTTATATATACTATATATATAATATATATATATATATATTATATATATATATATATATCATATATATATAATATACGTATATTATATATATATATATATAAATATATATATATTATTATTATATATATATAAATATTATATATATAAATAATATATATATATCATTATATATTATATTATATATATACGTATATATATATATTTATCTATATTTATAATATATATATATTTATATATTATATATTATATATTATATAATATTATAATATATATATATATTATATAAAATTAA
>JABUQX010013975.1:2500-12500 GCA_015478945.1 Trachelipus rathkii
AATCGATTTATCGAGGTCTTTTACCCCTAAATCAATGTTTAAATCGTCTTTCTACGTGCTCTGAATGGCTTATTATATTGTAAAACATAATCGAAATAAATTAATATTATATAAACCGATATTAATTTGTGTAGTATAGGGGCAACTTGACGGATGGAGAACATGGCACCAGACGATCATTTGTGTTACTTTTTGGGCTTTTAGTGTTTTGGCGTTCGGCTTTCTATTACCAAAGTATATTTTTTCCGCCGAGTCCGATTTTTCTTTGATTCCCAAAATTTGAGGTTTTGCAAAACCCAATTTGGGATTCAAAACCCCTTTGAGCCCGTAAATTTATCCCTCCCTTTTAGGGAGGTTTGAGAGTTTGTATCCCCCCCGTAACTTGGTATATTTATAGGTGATGACGTAACCTCATCGTAGACGAGGATACGTATGGTTTTGTCACGTGACCAGCACGTTTAATCTCTGAGAAGTTGCTTTTTAGAGATTTGATAAAGGGTTGAAAACTTTGGTTATACTATAATGATTCGTAATGATAATGTTGTTTCTTAGGATTGTTGATTACATTATGTACTTAGTCATTATGCTTTGTTAAGCTTTATTGAGTGTGAAACTTCTTTTATTAGTGCCCGTGTGATAGTTAGTTAGTTATGATGATTATATTACTATGTCAATGTTAAATAATATTGTTATGTTATAGATATGATGGAAAAGTAGGTGTATGTTAAGTATTTATGTAATGTTAGGTACTTTATCGATATTACGCTCTGAACTTTGTCAGTGTTAGCAGTTTATTCATATGTGAGGTATGCTAGGTAAGTTATGATGACGCTATGTGTTCTAGCTCAAGTAATGTGACTTAGGCCTATTGATGCTAAAAATTTGTTATGTTAACATTATTTGTTCGAATAAGAGTGTATAAATAGTGTTATATAATTTTTGCCATGTTTTGTTAAATATTACTATGATAATGTAAAATTAACACTGATATGTAAGAGATATGTTTGGAAAAGTTTGAATAGGTTAATGTTCTATTGGTATATTAAGCTACTTACCGCCGAGTTTTCAAGTCGAGGAAAATTCGAAATTTATTTAGTAATATATATATATATAATATATATATAATATAATATAATATATATATATATATTAGTATATATATTAATAATATATAAATTATATTATATATATATAATTAAATTTTTTATTATAAATATAAGATAATGTATAGTATAAAAGTGTGTTCTATGTTATTTTGTGCTATAAACGTAAAGACAAAAAAGATGTAATAAAATTATGTTATATCATACAAAAAAAACTTATTTATGTAATGTTGTGTAGATTGATTCTTAGCTTTCATGTATGACTTTATCTGATATTTTTAAATTAAAAATAACAAAAATCTAGTATAAACAAAGAATGTTTTTAATAATTTTATGTAATGTTTATACAAGAAGCATATTTTTATATTACGTTATGCAAATAATTGTTCAACTAGGACTTTAATCGCTTAATCCTGACTTGAATCAGTTTTCCAATTGATCACGGGTGATATGGACGAGCTGTGGCGTGTGGTTGACTAGAGTTTGATCTATTGATCAATTAAATGAATTTTTTCTAAAAAAGAATAAAAATCATATTTTAAATGTTAAGAAACTATATTTTATGTTTTTTTTATGTATACATTTTTCCAATTTTGTAATTAGCAGTAAGCCAATAGAACATGGCAGGGAATGCCATGGGGTATGGGAGGGGGTATAATGTTTGCGCAACTGCTTTCCTGCCTTACTGCTTTAGGGTCAACTAAGTAGATATTTTTGATAAGAAATTAGTAAAAACATAATGTTTTAAAACCTTTTTAATGAAGTAAATAAATTTAAGTAAAACAATGTTTTAAAACTTTTTTCTTAATATAATAAATAAATTTTTATAAATAAAGTTAAATAAGAAACTTTAATAGCAAATAAGTTAGATCTTAAAAATAAAAACATAAATAATAAAAATCTTAACAGATAAAAACTTAAAAAAATAGAAAATAAAAAATAAGTGAATAAACCTTTTAAGAAAATATAAATGCAAAGATGAATAATAAAATCTTAAAGAAAATATAAGAGAAACTGAAATGTTTATATTAAACATGTGAAAAAGTAATAAGTACTTTATCGATATTACACACTGAACTTTGTCAGTACTAGTAGTTTATTTATACCTAAGGTATGTTAGGTCTGTTGTGACTTGTGATACAATATGTTCTTGTTCATGTTATGTTGGCTTTGTTGATAAGTTAAAACTTTGTTCATGTTGTTAGTTATTTTGTAATGACAAGTTAAATTTTAGGTCTCCTCTGAATAGATGTTAAAGGAAACCATGATTACATTTTAGTATATTCGGTTATTCAATATATAATAAATAAAACGCCATCTTGGCTTCAAAGCCTTGGTTTTTACATTTATTTGTATTAATTTAAAAAACTTTGAAATATTATTTTTAATATAAAAAATTAAATATTGAAGTTACAATTTAAAAAGAAAATTATTAAATATTATAATAAGTAATATGAAACAAAAGTATGTAAATATATTATGCCATTAATGAATAATTCATTTTCATATATGCATTGATATTTCTGAAAGGGAGTCGGAGCTTAAAAATGAGATAAGCCTAAAAATATTTCCTGTTATCCTGAAAGTGCTAGGCGTTACTATTTGCGTATTTTTTTAAATACATAAAAGTCACCAGATTTTTAAACTCCCTTTGTAAAATATGTGTTTAATAAAAATAATATTAAATGTTTTTTAGCATAATTCGTAATTACAATTATTAAAAACAATTCTTGTTCAAAAACCTGGTTATATTTATCTTATTAAAACAGAAAAAAATATATGCTTTAAGAACAATAGATCAAATAGAAGTCATGAATTGGTGGGAGGGTGGGGTGTGTGGTTTGAGTTACTGCTTTACTTGCTTTACTGCTTTCAGATCAATAAACTTACACTTTTTTTATGATATTTGTTTATTCAAAGATTTATTTTTTATGTTTATACAAAATATACTTAATGCAATAAATCAAATAGATCATGAAGGATGGGAAGGGTGGCCATGTGGGTGTTTCCTGCTACTGCTTTACTGGCTTAGAGACAAAAACCTTTAAACCTTACAATGATCTCTTATTTAAAAAGCCATTGTGTTCAATGTATATACCAAAATGATACGGAAATATTAATAAAGCATAGATCAAATTATCATGATGAATGGAGTCAGGGTTGATGGTTTTTCTTTACTGTTTACTGCTTTACTGTTTCAAGGTCAATTAATTAATATCTTTACGTTATAAATTGCTCAATATCAATAAATAATGGAGAAAACAAATTTAGATGTTGGGATCAAGTTTTCATGAAGAAAAACAATGAATATTAAAAAATAAAACTAAATGGAAACTTTACTAATAATAATTTTCTTTAAAATAAATAAAAATAAAAAAAATAAAAAATATAAGAAATAAATTAAAAGTTTTAAAAAATAAAATAAGTTTTGTATATAAAAATTGAAAAATGAAGAACAACTGGAATTTTGAGTGAAAATATTTTTACTGAAATATTGTGGTTTGAAAGGTGAAAATAGTAAATGAAAAAAAGGTTTTATTGTTTAGAATTTAGACAAAAGGAAAACTAATAAATAATAAAAATAGACTAACAAAACAAATAAAAACTATAAAAACTAAAAATAGAAAAGAACATATATGGCATCAAATTTAGAAAAGGAAAATTTAATTAGTTGACGTTTCACTTTATCGTGTGTAAACCTTCAGAAGTTTGAATTCCTCATATTCACAAAAAGGTTCTAAAGCCTTATAAACGTATGCATGATACCAATAGTTGTTATTAGGTGAATGTTACTAACTCGGACTTGCACTAGTGCCGTCGACCTGCCCCGGCCCAGCCCGGCCCGGCCCCCGGCTCGGCTCCGGCTCCGGCCCGGCTCCAGCTCCGGCTTCGGCTCCAGCTCCATCTCTTCCGCATCGGCTTCGGGTTCGACTTTCTGCTTCGCTCGCTTCGGCTGCGCCCTAAAGCACAGTTCCAGGCAATGATTCATTGGTTCCACACATGAGTCTTCTCTTCTTCGGAAAGTACTCCGCTTCCTCTGTCTTCTTGTCACACACTCTGTTGCTTTTTCTTCTGCGAACCCCCTCCTGGGGCCTCACAGACACCCTTTAGGGTTTTAAAACCCTCATAATCAAGTTCAATGACCTTACTCAGTTTCATCCATACAGGGGCGTAGTGGGGCGGAACCTCGGTTCCCGGAAGGAGAACTCACCGACTGTTGGGGTGCCAAGTTTAAAAGGGAGACGACATCTCTAAGAAGTACCTCCTCAGAGATCGATCCAGCTGTACCCGCAGCACGGGGACCGCCCCCCATAACCTCGTCCTCGTTAAAAGATTTGATAGGGATACTACGTCTCTAAGAAGTAGCTACTTAGAGATCGAAAGAGCATACCGCTATAACAAGCTTCCATAACCTCGGCGTAGTGCACTAAATTTCAACCCTTTATGAGCTTTCTAACCCATAAAAAGGCGATTTTAAATTTTTAGAGGGCTGCAACCTCTTTCCGGGTTGCAGCCCCATGTAATCTCGTTTCGACGAGGATGGCTCATTACCTATATGTATACTAAATTTCAACCCTTTACCTACTTTTTAAGAAGTAACTCCTCAGAGATCGAACTAGTTGTATAGCGACAAAACATACGTAAACTCGTATACGATGAGGTTTCTTCATCACCTATAAATATACCAAGTTTCATAGGAATACGATAACCCTAACCTTGCTAAAAAGAGGGGAAGTAAAAAGGTGCGGGGCTTAAAATTGGTTTGAACCCCAAATTGGGTTCGCAACCTCAAATTTTGGGATCATAGATCCCAATATATATATCTATATAATATCTATATAATAATATATATATAATAGTATAATATAATATATATATATATATAATATATATATATAATAATATATTATATATATATACTATATATAATATATATTATTTATATATATAATTAATTATCAATATATTATATATATATATATATATATATAATATATATATATATATATATAAATATAATACATATATATAATATTATAATATATATATTATTAATATATGATAAATATATTATTTATATATAATATATAAATAATATTACATTAAATATAAATTAATATATTAATATATATAATATATATATATATATATATATATAATATATTATTATATATATATATATAATATATATATAATATAATATAATATAGTATAATAATAATATATATACTTAAATAAAATATATAAATATATATAATATTATATTACTATATATATATATATTAATATATAACCTAAATATAGTATATGTAGCACCGAAGTTTCAGAATTGCATGGTCCAACTGGACTTATGGTGTACAAAAACCTAACTATGAAAAAAGTCTTCTTTGAACAAGGTCTTAAAATACAATAGTTCAAATTACACGATTTTAAATTCGTACTAACTAATATAGATAGATATATATATAGTTTATATATATATATATATATAATGAATATATCTATATATATATATATAATAATATAATATATATATACTATAATATATATATAATATATTATATATAATTAATATATAATATATATATATATATATATAAATATATATTAAGATTATATAATATATATATATAATAATATATATATGTATAATAATATATTAATAATATATATTATTTAATATAATATGTATATATATATATATAATATTATATATATTAATAAATTATATTATATATATATATAATAATAATATATATAGTATATATATATAAAATATATACATATATATATATGATTATATATATATAAATATAATAAATATATATATATATGTAATATATAATATATATATATATATAATTTATATAATATATATATAATTTATATATATATATATAGATATATATATAGATATAATATGGTATCTATGATCCAAAATTGAGATTGCGAACCCAATTGGAGTTCAAACAATTTTAGAAGCCCGCACCTTTTTACTTCCCCTCTTTTTAGCAAGTTAGGTTATCGTATTTCCTATGAAACTTGTATATTTATAGGAGGAAGAAACCTCATCGTATAGAGTTTAACGTATGTTTTGCGCTATACAACTAGTCGATCTCTGAGAGTTACTTCTTAAAAATTAGGTTAAAAGGGTTGAAATTTAGTTATAACATATAGGTAAGAACCATCCTCGCGAGAACGAAGATTACAGGGGTGCACCCGAAAAGAGGTTTGCAGCCCTCTAAAAATTTGAAAATCGCCTTTATGGGTTAGAAAAGCTCATAAAAGGGTTGAAAAAAAAAATTGTTAGTTGCACTACGCCGAGGGTTAGGGAAGCTTGTTAAGCGGTTTATGCTCTTTCGATCTTAAGTAAGTACTTCTTAGAGGACGTGTATTCCCTATCCAAATTCTTTTGACGAGGACGACCGTTACGTCGCCCGGTGCTTGCCGCGTATCAGGCTGGATCGATGCTCAGAGTACTTCTTAGAAGGATGTCGCTCCCTTTTTAACTTGCAACCCCAAACAGTCGGTGAGTTCTCCTTCCGGGAACCGAGTTCCGCCCCACTACGCCCTGTATGGATGAAACTGAGTAAGTTCATGTGAACTTGAATTATGAGGGTTTTTAAAAACCTAAAGGGTGGTTGTGAGGCCCCAGAGGGGGTTCGCAGAAGAAAAGCACAGAGGTGTGAACAAAAGAGAACCAGAGGAAGACGGAGATTACGAAGAAGAAGAAGGACTCATGTGGTCGGACAAGACGAATCATTGTCCCTGAACCTAGTGCTTAGGGCCGCAGCCGAAGCCGAAGGCCAAAGCCGAAGCCGAAAGCCGAAGCCGAAGCCGAAGGCGAAGGCCGAAGCTGGAGCCAAGCCGAGCTGGAGCCGGAGACCGGAGCGCGAGCGGAGCCGGAGGGCCGGACGGGCTGGCCGGCGCAGGTGACGGCACTAGTGCAAGTCCGATGGTTAGTAAACATTCACCTAATAAAAACAATTTGGTATCATCATACGTTTATAAAGACTGAGAACTGACTATGAGGCATTCAAAACACTGAAGGGTTTACACACGAAAGTTGAAACTCACTAAAAATTCTTTCTAATCTGAAGCTCATATATTTTCTTTCTATTTTTTTATTTATTAAGTTTTATTTTGTTTATAAGTTATTTTTATTATTTATGTTTCATTTGTTTTAAATTTTTACTTATTTTTATAAGTTTTATTTTACATTTATATTTGTTATAAGCTTTTTTAAAATTTTATAAGTTATTTTTCTTTTAAATTTCAGTTAGTTTTAATTTTCTTTTTATGATTAAAAAGTGTTATTATTTTAAAAACTTTTAATTTAGTTCTTATTTTATTTTATTTTTTTATTTTTTTATTTATTTTTAAAGAAATTATTTTTTTATAACTTTCAATAGTTTGTGTTCATATCTTTTGTCTTAAAAAGTTTTTAAATTGTTTTGTTTTTACTAAACAATTTATTCTTTTTTATGTTTTATAACCGTAAAAATATTAATTTATTGACCTTGAAAAACAGTAAAGCAGTAAAACAGTAAAGAAAAAACCACCCACCCTACCCCTCTCATTCATTCCATGATATATTTGATCTATTGCTTTAATTCATATTTTGGTATCATTTTGTTAGACATTAAATAAATTACGTTTTTTTTAATAAAATATCAGTGTAAAGTGAAAGGTTATGTTTCTCTAAAGCAAGTTAAGCAGTAGCGGAAACCACCCACTGACCCTTCCCATCCTTTCATGATTCTATTTGATTATGCACTTAAGTAATATTTTATAACAAAAAATAAAATTCTTTGCTGTAAATAAAATATCATAAAAAAGTGTAATAGTTTATGACTCTAAAGGCAGTAAGCAGTAAAGCAGTAACTCAAACACACACCCCACCCCTCCCACCAATTCAATGATCTATAATCTATTGGTTAGCCATATTTTAGTTTCGTTTGTTAAGGACATAACCAGTCTTGAACGAAGAACTTGTTTAATATGAATTGTAATTACAATATGCTAAAAAAACATTTAATCATTATTTCACTTTAACACATATTTACAAAGGGAGTTTAAAAATCTGTTGTGACGTTAATGATATTACAAAAATTACGCAAATAGTAATGCCTAGGCACTTTTCAGAAGATAACAGGAAAATATTTTTAGGCTTTCCATTTTTAAAGCTCCGAACTCTTTCAGAAAATATTCAATGCAATATATGAAAAATGAGTATTCATTACTGCATACATATATTACAACTTTGTTCATATTACTTATTATTTTAAAGTTTATTAATAAATTTTCTTTTCTTGGAGCTTCAATATTTTACTTTTCTTTCAACGTTAAATATTTCAAAGTTTTTAAAATATACAAATAAATGGTAACAAAAACAAGGCTTTGAACCAAGAAACGTTTATATTATATATAATGTAATAATTTGATTACTAACAAAACATGTAATCATGGTTTCCCTTTAACTATATTTCACAGGAGACTAAAATCTTTACTTGTCATTACCAAGATAACTTAACAACAGGAAACCAAGTTTAACTTATCAACAAAAGCCAAACAATAACATTACCTGAACTAAGAACATATTGTATCACAAGTCACAACAGACCTAACATACCTTAGGTATAAATAAACTACTAGTACTGACAAAGTTCAGTGTGTAATATCGATAAAGTACTTAGCATTACATGTTTTTCACATGTTTAATATAAACATTTCAGTTTCTCTTATATTTTCTTTAAGATTTTATTATTCATCTTTGCATTTATATTTTCTTATACACTTATTTTTTATTTTCTATTTTGTTAAGTTTTATTTGTTAAGATTTTATTATTTTATGTTTTATTTTTAAGATTTTACTTATTTGCTTTAAATTTTTATTTTAAAACTTTATTTATAAAAATTTATTTATTATATTAAAGAAAAAAGTTTTAAAACATTGTTTTACTAAAATTTATTTACTCATTAAAAAGGTTTTAAAACATTATGTTTTTACTAATTCTTATCAAAAATATCTACTTTGTTGACCCTAAAGCAGTAAAGCAGTGAAAGCAGTAGCGCAAACATTATACCCCCTCCCATACCCCATGGCATTCCCTGCCATGTTCTATTGGCTTACTGCACATCAACAAAACATAAAAATGTTCTTTGTATGAACATAAGATATAGTTTATTAAAACATTTTAAGTTTAAGTAAAAATGTTTATTCTTTTTATGAAAAAATATCAATTAATCAATTGATCAATAGATCAAACTCTAGTCAACCACACGCCACAGCTCTTCCATATCACCCGTGATCAATTGAAAAACTGATTAAAGTCAGGATCTAAGGCGATTTAAAGTCCTATTAAACAATTATTTGCATAAACTTTATATAAACTTTACTTCTTGTAATAAAACATTACATAAAATTATTAAAAACATTCTTTGTTTATACTAGATTTTTGTTATTTTTAATTAAAAATATCAGCTATAAGTGATTAAAGACATATTTAAGAATCAATCTACACAAACATTACATAAAAATAAGTTTTTTTGTATGATCATAACATAAATTTTATTAACATCTTTTTTTCTTTAACGTTTATAGCACAAAAATAACATAGCTAACACACCTTACGTATGAATAAACTGTAAGCAATATATATATTATATAGATATATATATATATATATAATATATATATATATATAATATATAGTATATATATATAATAATATATAGTATATAGTATATATATATATATATATATAAATAAACTGTATAGAAGCATTAATAAATTCACTGCAAAATATCGGTAAAGTAGCTAATATCACCGTATAAAACTTAAACTAATCCTACTTTTTCCAACATATCTCTTACATATCAGTGTTAATTTTACA
>JABUQX010013975.1:17500-35000 GCA_015478945.1 Trachelipus rathkii
ATAATCAGCAAAGATAGGGTTGAATCCATAGTAGCGACTGATACTGGAACTGAAGACCATCCTTGCGATTGGTGACACAGTAGTGGCTTGGCTAGTAAGTCATTAATAAGAATTTCAAAATGAGTGGTATCACAGCAGGTGGGAGGAAAAGACAAAATATTAGCAGCTAACCACACCGATACCATATCGTCATCCCACTTTAGTATATGGGCGTTCGGACATGCCTATCCAACCTCGCGGGATTAGATATCTTTGCTCAGCCCCAAAGAGCCTGTGGTTTGCACCAATTATATATATATATATATATATATATATATATATATTATATATATATATATATATATAATTATAATATATTATTATACATATATATATAATATATATATATATATATATATATATATATATATATATATATTTTATATATATATATATATATAATATATATATATATATATAATATATATATATATATAATATATATATATATATATATATATTATATTATATATATATATAAATATATAATATATATATATATATATAATATATATATATATATATATATATAATTCGTATATGTATATGTATATGTATATGTATATGTATATGTATATGTATATGTATTGAAAAATGGGGTTTGAATCTTTGCTCGATTGATATTTTTTATGATAAGAAAACATTTAATAGTGAAATTATAAATGTTCGAATATCAACTGAAGCTATCATTGAAATAATTTGTTAAAATTTCGTTACAGAGAGAAAATTGCTTACTTTTCAACATTTATTAAATTTATCTTGCAATTTTAGGCAAGATTTTATATTTAAAAATAAAATAAAATCAAGATATAAATTATAAAATATTCAACATTTTATTTCTTTTCATTAAAAAAAAAAAAAAAAAAAAAAAACTATGGGTCTAAGATTCAACAAACTTTTTGGAACAAGACCAACTTCATTTCTTCATATTGAAATCGTTAGATTTTTATTCCACATAAATACCAACATAAAAATGAAGATTCGCTCCAGCTTTTAGCAACAAAAATTTAAATAAAAACACAAAAAAAAAATATTAAAAAAAATATGCCTTATGTAATATATAAATAAGAAACAAATTTGTTTGTTTCTATGTGTCTGCTGTAAGACTCTTCTATTATACTGGCCATGCATGCACACACGTAACAAAAAACTTACAGGAAAATTTCGGGGTGAACGTGAATAAAAATATTAAACAAAAGATCTTCATTTATCACAATCAAAAAGAGATTAAAAAAGAGAGTATAAGTTACAAAATAAAAGTTCTTTTTTTTTCACCTAACTGATGCAATTCATATATTGGTATAAATATAGCATTTTCTCTTTTTAAAATAGCGGAATATAATATATATATATATATATATATATAATATATATATATATATATATTATTTATATACTATATATATATATATAAGATATATATTATATAAATATCATATATATATATATATATATATAATATATATTATATTATATATATATACACAGTGGCTATCCAGAAATTATTTCGGGGGCCAGAAAAATATCGTTCTTTATATATATATAAATATAATATATATAGATATATATAGTATATATATATTATAATTATATATATATTATATATAATATATATATATATAATATATATATAAATTAATATATATTATATAAAAATATATATATAATATATATAAATATATATATTAAAGTGGAAGGACCAAATATTAAATTTCTAAGAAAAATGGGAATAATTTATTAAATTTAATTTAAAAAATCTTTCAACCTAAAATGTTAATTAATGCAGGCATGAGAGTGAGCAATAGTCCTAGATAAACATCTTCAGTTTTTTAAGTCAATATTTTCGATGTTATGCAAGGGAGGCAAGCCCAGAGTCTTATCTCTCCTATATTTCTCAAGTAGGTTTTCAGAATCTTAATGTTGAAAAGCTTTTTCCTACTGAAGCATTAAACACGGTTAAAATTACCAGTATTTGCAACAAGATGTAAATATTTGAAATGTGGCTGCGAAACAAGAAAAAAAATCCGTCAACACCAATTGCCACGATTCTATGAAAATTGCGATTCACAAGAACCATTAAATCCCAATTCTGCTTTTACAAATTATTCAATTGGCTTTCGAGATCTTCCTTATTAAATGCCTACAATCCTTTATCTTCTCATATGGCACATTACACCTGTTCCGTATGACAAACTGCAGGGGAAATATAATTTCTCATGAATCCCCAAAACCTTCCTCTAATTGCTGATATTAAATCATCCAAAAAAATGTAAAAAAAATTGATGTGCGATAATAAAGTCTGTGGGTTGGAAGTAGGAATGTGGGTCGTATTTTAGGAATTTGTTTAATTTTTGCGTACAGCATTTTTCTAACTCACCGGCAGATTTCAGTTACGCTTTACACATCTCAAAATCTGCTTGAAATTCTAGACTGTGCATTTTCTCTATGCCCTCAAAGTTTAGTCTAAACTAAATACTTACGAATTGTTCCTGACAGCGACGAATTAGATAAATTTAATTTAACCTCTGAACTTTTGATTATTGACGGATATGATACTTTAAAATTTGTTCAAAAAAAATTCGGGGGGCCTGCCCCCCCTGGATACGCCAAAAATATATACATAATATTATATATATATATAAATATATATATATATAATATAATATATATATATATATATATATATATATGATATATATATATATTATATATATATATAAGATATATATTATAATATAATATATATATAATATAATATATAATTATATATATATATATTTATATATATATATAAATATATATATATTAGTAAGCTAACAGTTCCGCACCACCTTTTTCTCAAGAAGGAATAGAGATATTTGCTTTGAACTTGGAATATAATCTATGTATGGATAAGGGACGAATCCGTGTAAGGTCAAGTCTTAGGATTGTATAATAAGAGAGCGCGGTCACCCCCGAGGTGACGCCGATATTGCGGCTGTACGCCATTGTGGCTTTGATCTGCGTGATGCGTGATTAGACCATCCACACCCAACAAGCGTTTGGGCGACACCACATTTGACGAACCGAACACAACAACCGTAAACCCGAGAGCACGAGTCTCCTCACACAGCGCAACCAGACACACACCAGACACAGCCCACCGGCAACAGCTAGACACAATACCACCACACACCATAATAAACTACCCCTAGTACGTTCGAAGAAGTGTTTCGAAGGAAACACTATTGAGTGTACTTTTTTAAGCCCTTCTGTGTAATGTCCACTTTCTCACCGCATGCATGCTCACCGCGCTCCGGCAGCGAGAGCGCCGCGATGGCGCGGATTACCAACAATACAACATTATTATTATTAGTATACGTCGAAAAGTGACCCCGAGGGATCAACTTCTGATTGTTTTTAAACCCTTCTGCGGCCTGCTTCAGCGAATACCGAGTCCGCATTGGGAAACTCTAATTGACGTCCGCACCGCACCGCACCGCGCCAACGGCTCCGACATGATCTATACTAAGTTAGAGTTATCGATCTGAGTAAAATTTGGGAGAGTGGTTAATGGTAAGTAACCTCCGATGTTATACGAAATTAACGCCTGCGTGGGTCCCCCGAACAGCTATGTCCAGCCAACAACACCAAAGCTCAGCAAAACACCAACACGGACTCCAACGACAAAAGACCCAACCCCCTTCAAAACATTAATATTTGACGTAGCAAAGTGAACAATTTAGTCAAGAGACTTCCAATCAGCCTACTCAGAGCCATATTCTAGAACAGCACTCTCGTATTCGTGAAGAAATCTGACGACTTGCCCAAGACACGAGTAGACTCAGAGGCACACCAATCGCAGGTGATTAGAGAGCTTAAAACAGCACGAACAGTATCACAGCCCACAAATGACATAGTGTCCTTTATATATTTATTGGATCGTAGATTTCGAAAATAATGGTTTCAGAACCCTACAAAGAAAAAATAAAATCAATAAATAATAAACAAAAAAAACCACACTGTCTGTATCACGTAGTCATTATTGTTATAACTTACAAATTCTACGTCTTTACATACCCTAAAACCAGGTCAAATCACCATACACACATAAACCCACCCCACACCTGAACAGTAGACACTCCTACTACTTCCCACAATACACTATAAATCACAATCAAATCAACACTGCGATACACAGAGACGAGTAACAACTAAACAAATTCACCTACTAAACATGTTCATGAGATTTAGCATAACACCTAAAGCCAGTAAATCCACTAAATCAAAGCCACCAACTGCATAATCTGTCCATCTGTGAATCCTAATTAATCTAGATTCTATTATCTATTGATCTCAACAATCAACCCGTCTATTGCATTAATTCCAATTTACACTTAGCCTAAAATGTCATGTTTAAATTACCACCTAAACGCATTCAGTAAATCACTAAAAATACAAGCAACCAAATTAACCCCTACCACCCTCCGTTCATCTAATACCATCACAGCCATCCACAAACCTAGAACCATACTATACGACCTAAAATTAGCACTCTCAATAATCCACTTGCATCTACATATACGATAACAGCACACACGAAACTCTACAAAACACAATTGATCCATCGCTTTTACATACCCTAAGGACAAAGCACCCAGCACTCACACATCACTAAATCAAGCCCCCCAACCTGCATATCTGTCCATATTGATCCTTACTAATTGACCTTAAATTGACACACTAGACTCTACCATACATCACATTGAGTTGAAGGTGTATCACAATCCTTTTACTAAAAAATTGTCAACCAGACACACTATAACTCACAGTGGAAATCAACCTTACCAAAACCACTCGCCTCCACAACATACACGCAATACCACACCAGCACTACTATCTAGAATCATATTGATCTATTGATCTATACGATCTAATTGCAACCTATAAAACCACCGAAGATACTCACACATTATCCAAACACCATGCGCACAGCAATACACACCGATGAGACCAACGTCAGACACCAGTGACACATCCAAATCAGCCATCTCAATCGCACCACACACCTCATCGTCCAACTCATAGCACAACACAACATACCACAAATAAACATCTGACACCACAAGTCGAAGGTGGTTGATTACTAAGAATTACAACTATTCCATCAGAGACTCATCACACTCCAGTAAAGAAGCCCAAGTAAATCACTAAATCAAACACCCATCCAGAACCAATCATCCGTCAAAACACATCACCTGACACATACTATGATCATTCATCTATTGATAAGATAATATTTTTTACTAAAATACAAGCATGTAACGCTTTACATACCCTAAAGCCAACGAGTACACACACACACAACTACACACCCACAAAAAAACCAACATCAACACTCGGTCGACTTCCTATCCATCCCGCGTTGGATCTACACGTTTCACAACACTTCTGATTGAATCAGCCACATAGTTGGTTTGAGTATGCCCACAACACTCCTAAAGCGCGAACCCACCACAACACACACGCATCGAATTACACGTTAACACATCACAACAACAGAAATAATCTAAATTCACAAAAACACTCCCCAACACTAACTTATACAAGTAACAACCAAGCTGTTCACATCAACAGTTTCCACACACACTACTACATCTTACACCAAACACAGAGAGAACCATCATAACAGCAGTCCATCTAACCACACACGAAAACCATAAATGCCCAAGACAAACAATAACACATCTTAAACAGGAATAAACTGTTAAACATTAACAAAGTTCCATACTTAACCACCAGTAAAAGCAGACTAAACCATCGTATTGCAAAACTAAACCTAATCTACTTTCAAGCACTCTAACATTAATAACGGTAATCTTACAACTAACACAGTAACATTTAACTAAAATTTGTCACAACAAATTGGATTATTATCATACAGACAGCGAACCAGTAATGACTAAGAAACAAAACATTTACCACATAGATAAAGCTAACATGGCGTAACAAATGAACTAAGAAAATAATGCACAAGGACAAAACCTATCACAACTTAAGCAGGAATAACCAGTACATTAACAAAGTTTCCATACTTAACACAGAAAGCACTAACATGGTTTGCAAAACGTAACTTATTCTTACTTTTTCAAGCATAAACTCTAACATATTAAACGTAATTCTTACCAACTAACAACAGTAACAAATTAACTAAAATTTCTACAACATTGGTTAATTATACCGATCAATATGAATATACTCTAACATAACAATGGCTTCACATTAATAAGCTAACATAGCTCATATGAACTAGAAAATAATGTAACCAACGACAAAATCTAACACAGTCTTACGCCCTAATAAAACCTGTTAAGCATTAACAAAGTTCCACCATAATATTCATAAGTAACTAAAACTTTACATACAACAACGATAACCTATTCATACTTTTCCAAGCATATCTCTGATATTAACGTTAATCTTACATGACACAGTAACATTATCAAAAAATGTGTCATAACCATACTACATCATATACCCTAACGAGTAAATACGAAATAAAGTTAAGTTTTAACTTATCTCTTTTTAGGCTCCATCCCATTTCAGAAAATATCAATACCAAACATGAAAATGATTTTACGGCTTAATATGTGCATAAAGGATGCAAATACTATTAATTTACTCTGAGAGGAATACAAGCAAACTGTAGCAGTATCCATCCCGGTTCAAGATACCATTTATGGCAATGGAGAATGTGAAAATTATTGGTATGAAAGAATTCCCGATTTCAAAGATTGTTCAAGTTTTTACACTTGTTCACCAGGTAAAATCAAAGTGAAAACAAAATGTCCTCCAGATGCCCCTTATTTTGATGGAGTTAATTGTAGAATGAATAAATTAGTTTGCTGTACTTGTTGCGATGAATGTACTGCGTACTGTCACAAGATAGAGTCTCAAATCGCAGATCCTTATGACTGCAAAAGTTTTTATGTATGTTTGGAAGTAGGGTGGCCAAAGCCGAAACACCGATACCAGTGTCCAGAAGGGCAGTATTTCAATAAATCAGCTGCAACATGCAAAGCAGAAGTTAACCTTACCTTATGTAATCCTTTATGCAAAAAGGAAGAAAAGTAGGATTAATCTCTTGTAAAAATGACATCATTTCTGTTATATTATAGTAGCCCATATTGCTAATTTATTATGTACAAATACATTATAAAATTATTGACAATGTAACCTAAGCAACATAAATGCTTTGTGTCTCAAACTCTTCTTTATACCTCTTATTAAGTTATATTGCTGTAAAATTAATGTAATGATGTTTGTCATGATCAAAACAAGAAACTGTTAAAAAGAAACGCCTCTCTTCAATGCAGCTTTAAAACGGAATGAGTCATTTTGAACCCATCCCCATTAGTATACCCTATTAAATCTGTGTTACAATTCCAATACTAATAAATCCATTACAATTCCAATGCTTCCAAACGAAAAGATAAATTTAGCAGATTCT
This sequence comes from Trachelipus rathkii, assembly GCA_015478945.1. Classification (NCBI taxonomy): domain Eukaryota; kingdom Metazoa; phylum Arthropoda; class Malacostraca; order Isopoda; family Trachelipodidae; genus Trachelipus; species Trachelipus rathkii. The sequence goes on from JABUQX010013975.1 coordinate 25,029, forward strand.
TTGGTGATATATCTGATTCCTTTCTCTAATTCAGTTTAAACTTAGAATTTAAATAAAAGTATATATATATAAATATATATATATAATTTATATATATATATATATATATATATATATTATATATATATATATATATATATATATTTACAGTTATCACCACCACTCACGGGCAGAGCCCTATTCAAGGAAGGGGTGTTGCACGCCTCAGAAGCTCACCAACTAACGCAAATTACGCAGATGAGCACAGACGCAGGCTTTAAAGTGCGGGAGATTAAAATTCAGCAGGAACACAGAAGATGGAGAGAATTCCACAGAACAGAAGTGGTGGAAAGAAGGAAGCCACCGCAGCGAAACAGCCTGAAGGTTGCCCCAATATCACACAAAGCTCATGCGCAGACACAGCACCCCTTGTGCTACGAGGACATCGTAAAGGTGGTGGTACGCGAGTGACAAGTTCCCTCGAGCACCTGCCGCTGCGGTACCTATAGAAAAGAGAGAAAGCACCAACATCGCGCCGCAAAGATAGAGGGTCAAGTGAAGTGGAAAGTACGGAACAGTTTATAAGTCCTTTTGGCCTTTGACTCGACCCTGTCCAAAGGCCAGGTGGAAACCAGGCCCCCGCCAGAAGAGAGCAGTTACTCCATGCAATCGCAGAATCGAAGAATAAAAGAAAACCTACACAAATGTGAAGAGAGAAAAAAAAAGTCTCGCAGTCTAAACTAGAACCCCTAGTTTCTTGCAGGCCGCTTCCTAGCAAACCGTTGTGATGTGAGGTTTCCAAGACATTTTTTTGGTTTTGTTTGTAGAGGCCAATTATGTTAATATTCTCAACAGGAGAGACGGGAGAAACATCGAAAGAGAGAGGAAAATTTGGAAGTTTATTATAGTTTGGTTTGTAGAAGTTGAGTTTTTTAAAAAATTAAAATTTCACAAGTTGAGACGACCCCACCCGGAAACCCTATCCAGATCAGCGAGATAAGAATCGGAAAGATTAAGACGAGAGGCAATCTAGAAGTAAAAGAGGAACAGAATTGAGATGAGTTGGTAAGAATGAAGGTCGCAGTCATCGCATACCAGTGGATTAGAGTAGGATGTGCAGTGAGAAGACATTATGAAAGTAGAATAAAGTTAGGAGGATAAGACAAACCCTGAGGAACACCACACATCACAGAAAAAGAAGAAGTCGCCCGTCAAACCAAACAACCGACATTGAGCGATATTGACGGGGAAAACTTAACATAAGTTAAGCAAACGTGAAGGAGAAAAACCCAAAGGAAGGGAGCTTAGTGAGAGCAGTGACGCGTCCATACCTGGTTCTTCAAAATGCTTTGGATAGGTCACAGCGCCACCACGCAAGTCTCCCCTTAGTTCTTAAGGCGGAAAACCATAATCAGTTCAAGATAGGAAAGTAATGCCAGTTAAAACTCGAAGCGCCGAAAGCCGTACGGCGATCGGAAAGGAAGGTGATTGAGATTCCAGATGATCTAAGAATATGAGCAGTTGAGAAGGGTTTCAAAATCTTAGATAGAATACAAGTAAGAGCTCTATAGGGCGATAGTTAGAAGGATCACGAAGGCGGCTAACCTTTTTTCGGAATCAGCTTGGGACATGTGCGTTGCTTCAACACTGGGGAAGTGTTGTTTTACTATTGAGACATAGAAAATATAGCTGAACGAGGGGCAGGGATAGCACGGGAAAGCGCACACTAATATATATATATATATATATATATATATATAATATATATAATTATATATACGTATATATAATATATATATATATTATAATATATATATATATTATATATTATATATATATATATATATATATATATATAACGCCTTGGGCCGTAAGGAGCTGTTGACTCGCCCCTTTTCATGCGAGAGGCCTGAGTTCATCCTCCGCGTAAGCAGTTCAGGTATTTCTTCTACCTCGGGGGCAAGAAGTTAAAAACTCGGGCTGGGAACACGTTGGTGGCGCTGTTTGGATAGCCGGCCTTAAAGTTCGATTTTCTGGAGTTCCCTTGTTTTCTCTTTGAAAAGGGATAAAAGCAACGTTAAAAGAAGTTTATATAGTATTTAAATGTATTATGATATTTATATACATGTATCATATATATAGTTATCATATAGATATATATATATATTATATATATATATATAATATATATATATATACTATATATATAATATATTAAAAATTTACCACAACCCCTCAACTCTATCTTTCATAATTTGTGCCTAAGCAACTTTTTAGGATCAAGATACTTTGTGAACGAATATGGATGCACAAAACAAACTACTTGAATAGGGTAGCTATGTTGTGCCAGGAGGAATACAGAAATTTCAGCGGTTTTTTCCAAATTTGGATTTTTAGAATGTCACTTTAGATCTCTATAAAATGTTAAGTTAATCCAATAATGGTTGAAACAAACTTATAAAAACTCTCTCTCTCTCTCTCTCTCTCTCTCTCTCTCTCTCTCTCTCTCTCTCTCTCTCTCTCTCTCTCTCTCTCTCTCTCTCTCTCTCTCTCTCTTCTCCCATATATAATAATATATATAATATATAATTATATATATATTATATAGATATATATATATTATATATATTATATATATAATATTATATATATATATATATATATATATATATATATATATAATATATATTATATATATATATATAATTTTTTTAATTTTTTTTTTTATTTATATTTATAGTTATATTATATAATATATATTTATAATATATATATATATATATATAACTCACCCCAGAAACTACCTATATATATATTAATATATTTATTATATATATATAATATATACGTGTACATATGTAGGCCATCTAGTGAGCTTAGCATCTCAGGGACCTTATTATAGAACCTACTTATGTGAGTTATATATTAAAGTCGGGATTAATGTTGGTTATACCTTAAGTTTATATTATACTTTATCGTTTAATACGTCAATATATTCGTAAATTATTATTATTATATTATTATATTAGTATATATATATTTATATATATATATATTATATATATATATATATATATAAAGGTTATTGACCACTTTTCTTGATATTTTCAAAAATCTTTCATAGGCTAAATAATACGTTGAGAGATAAGAATGAATGAAACCAGGAGAAAAGAACGATGATAGGACGAGTGTAGAGAATCTGTTGCCTTTATCTCTGAGAAATTGGATGTTAAGGAGTTAATATTAAATCGGTTAATGATATGCTATCTCATTTGGATTAGATTAATATTTTGGGACAATGATTGTATTGTCACCACAACTATTCTCTCTTTCTTTTTATACGTCCATCAATATAAATATAATATATTATATATATATATATATATATTATATTATTATATATATTATATATAGTATATAATACGTTATATGTACATAGTATATATATTATACTATAATATATATATATATATATATATATATTATATATTAAATATATAATATATATATATCGGTGAATTCACGGCTGTGAAGTTGTCAGGAAATTGTGAATTATTATGCTGGTTTTATATATGAAGTATTTTGGCACATCCTATTGCACTACAGTGTCAATGGTTGGCCCTTTTCGCTCTCTTTTACACATCCTTCCTACACATGAGTTGACTCTCCATAATTCACACCCCATAAACACTATAACACAACACTATCACTTTAAAAATATTTAAAAGTGGCAGCAACACAACCAGCCTCGCAGAAGCCAAGATTTCTGCTTTCAACTGCAGCCTCACATTCACCGCTCTCAGTTTCACCATTTCAGGACGGCTTCCAGTGGTGAAGTTGGCGCGCCATCATGGAATTACCGCCTATTCTGGTGCACGATTTTCCTTTCTTTTTAACTTCAGCAACCATCGTGTTATTTACACCAATTTTCGCTTTGTTGAACATCACCTCTCTTCCTTTGTTGAACATCATCTCTCCTCCTCTAGACCTCATCTCTTATTCTTTATCAAAACTCATTTGTTTGAGCATTCTGATATAGACCTATTCTGTTACCTTTTGTTGTATCTACCCTCAGTTTTCTGCCAAAGGCGTATTATGTGCGTATGTGAGTATGTGAGTAATTATATTGTTTGTTCTCTTGTCTCTGACTTTCAGTCTTCCAAATTTTCAACCTTTTAGCTCAAGCTATCTTCTCAATCTACTACTAAATTCATCTGTTCTGTATATATATATATAATATATATATATATATATTATACTAAATATTACTAACTATATATATATATATATATATATATATATATATATATATATATATATATATATATATATATATATATATATATATATATATATAATATATATATTCATATACTCTATATATATATATATTATAATATTATATATATATAATATATATAATATATATATAAAACATATATAATATATATATATATATATATATATATATATATATATATGTCTCCTAATTCTACTGACAATCCTAAATTCTTCACTATTTAGACTTAAAACTAGATCATATTCTCTCTTTTTCTTCTTTTTCATATTTGTTGATTTCAACGTTCACCACCACCAAGGCTTCCCCCAAATTTCTCCTTATTCTGTTAACTCTTTAACCCTCTAGTTTCATCCGATCATCTTCTTATTTCTGTTTCCTGTTCTAACTCTGCAAATCTTTACAAGAACCCCCCCCCCCCCCCCCCCCACCCGAGCCTACGGAGAGGATACGCTCCCGTCACTTCGGTGCTGTGAACTGGTCAGACATGCAGTGGTACATCTTTGAGTTCCCTTGGAAAGACTACTGCTTTGGTGGGAGGAGCCCCTACGAGTGTACAGAAGGCAAACCTAGGTGAGTCTTTCTGCATGGAGGAGAACATTCAATATTCTTTCCCTTCAACTAAAGCTAACAAACCTTGCTTTAACTCTGCTCGTTCTCATGCTGTTCGTCGTAAGGAGGACGCTACCTTCACGATTTACCTTCGTCTTCAAGGTTCATAAACTCCTCTTTCGACTCTAAGTCCCGGCGGGAGGCCTGTCCCTGGCAAGGCATTCCGCTTTAGCGTGAGGGACGAGCATTTATATTTCATCCATGAATAGTGCAAAATCTATTCACCATAAATTTAAAGATCTCTTCTCAGTAGAAATTGCAGGAATCTTTCTGGTTGATCTTCCTCACGTCCTTTCTGGCAGTTTGCAAAAATTGTTAACTCGAACTTTGCTTCTAATTCTTTCCCTCCTCTAATGTCTTCCGACGATACATCTGTCGTTTTTTATTATGTTAAAGTTGAACTCTTCGATTAAATCTTTGCCACTATTCCCACTCTTCAGAATTCCAAAGTTATTCCTCCTTCTCCACTCTCCTTCAACTAATTTATGTTTAACATAGTTATTTCTTCAAAAGGTGTTATTTCTGCACTCTCAGGGCTTAAAACTAAGAAAATGTAAGGTTCTGATAATAATCCTCCTGTTGTTCTTAAAAATTGTGCTTCAGAACTTTTACATTCCTATATTAGTATATTACATTCCGTATTTACCTTTCCACTTTGACCCTCCCTTCTTTCTGGAAAAGTATGCTCATTCAACTTGTATCTAAAACTGGGGATCCCCTCTCACCCCACTGACTATTATCCTACTGCCTTAACTTCCTAAAGTTTTCATAAAGTTCTTCCTAAAGTTTTCGAATCTATCCTTGACATTAAAGACTTGGAAATCTTTAAGTACTTTTAATCTAGTCTCTGATCGCCATTAAGACTTTCGTAAGAAACGCTTTACTGGTGATCACCTTTTCCTTCTTTTTGATTCTTGATCTTCTGCTATTCGGTATTTCGATGAATCTTCTGCTGTGACGCTAAGCACATCAAAGGTATTCGATAGAGTCTGGCACAAAGATTTGATTTCTAAACTTTCTTTCTTTCTGTATCTATCCTTCTCTCTGATTTCTTTTCCGGTCGGTTTAGATGCAGTTGTGTCTGACGGTCACTTTTCTTCCTTTAAGTCTATTAATAGTGGTATTCAGGGTTCTCTCCCATTCCCAACTATTTTTCAACTTTTCACTAATGACTTTCTCTCAATCACTTCATCTATCCACTACTATGCCGATGACTCTATCCTTCATTCTTCCTTTCAGTATAAGAGGCGACCAACTCATCAGCAATTAGTTGATGCCAGGAGGGTGGCCTTAGAGCAGCTGACCAACTGATCTTTCTCGTATCTCTAATTGGGTCAAAGAAAACATGGTAATTTTCAATACCTCTAAAACACAGTTTCTCAATCTGTCTACTCGACACAATCTTTCACATCACTATAATATCTTCTTCGAAAACCCACAATTCAAACCTTTCTTTGGTCTTAAGATTTTCGGCATTTCCTTTTCACGTGACCTTAATTATAAGGATCACATTACTTCTCTTTCTGATCAAGCTTCTATAAGGATGGGTGTTCTGAGCTGCCTTCAGAATTTCTTCATACCACCCCAACTGCTTCTTCTTTATAGAGGAGTCGTTCTCTCCTGCATGGATTACGCGTCGTCCATCTTTGGTTGTTAATCTCACATTCTTGTCCCCGAAAAGGTAAAGAGTCTAGGACTTTTCGCCTCATCAACTCTCTTGCTCTCACAAACTCTCTTCGACTCTCTTTCTACCCGACGAATTGCTTAGACTATATAATTGTTTATACTATTGCTATTAAAATGAACACCGTTCTTCTGAACTCTCTCTCTCTTCTCTCTCTCTCTCTCTCTCTCTCTCTCTCTCTCTAACTCTTTTCTCTCTGACCTCTCTCTCTCTCTCTTCTCTCTCTCTCCTTTACAATGGACATTGCTCTTCTGAACTCTCTCTTCTGAGCTCTCTCTATCTCTCTCTCTCTCTCTCTCTCTCTCTCTCTCTTCTCTCTTCTCTCATTCTCTCTCTTCTCTCTCTCTCTCTCTCTCTCTCTCTCTCTCTCTCTCTCTCTCTCTCTCTCTCTCTCTCTCTCTCTCTCTCTCTCTCTCTCTCTCTCTCTCTCTCTCACTATTAAATTTAATGAACGCCGTTCTTCTGAACTCTCTACTCGTGTACCTCCTCCTTTGAGGAGAGTTCGTGCGACTCGTCTTTTCACACAGTCTCATCCTTTCTCTGCCCAACTCTCTGACCCAAGACTTGACCGCTATGCTCAATCTTGCATGTGTTTCACTTGCAAAGTGTACTTTCAAAGGTCGTGTATCGGGCATGTCGACCTCTGACTTGAATTTGATTTTGGGTTTTTCATTAACTCCGGTGGAATTTGGTAGGTCTATGTCCTTTACCTTCTGGAGGAGGTATATATATATATATATATATATATATTATATATATATATATATATATATATATATATATATATATATATTATGTATATTATATATATATATATATATATATATATATATATATATATAAGATCCTATGTATAATATAATGTAATATATAATTAGAATATTATATATATGTATATATTATATATTTATATATATTATATTTATTTTGTATATGGTATAAAATTTTATATATATTATTATATAATATATATATATATATGTAATTCATAATAACTTATATATATATAAATATAGATATATATAGTATATATATATATACTATATATATATATATATTATGTGTGTGTGTAGGTGTGTGTGTGTGTGTGTATGTGTGTGAGAAAGAATACTTTAATAGTAATTCCTTATCTAATCTCCGATTTGAAATTGATGAACAGAAGATGATCTACGATACACGGAACCCAAACAATAAGTATAAAAGTAGTCTGACTTCTTCATTTATATTAGTGGAGATAGATAGGACTGCTGGTATGATGAGTAACAAAACGGTTGATGAATCATTTTCTGCAATTTTTATTATAATATTGAGTAATTAATATCCCTATTATTTTTAAAATGTATAATTGTTTTATTAAAACGAATCAATTCGTTAGGTTACCGTTAATTATACTACAATTATATTAAATTAAAATTTAAAATGGAATCAAGTTTGATAGGTATCTGATAATTAAAACAAAAATAAAAATAAGTAACTTTTAACTTAAAAATATCTTAAAAATTTATTCTAACATTAATTATGATTATTCTTATAAAGTAATAAAATAAATAGTATTAATTCCGATTATTAATTCTAATTCTATAATTAATAATAAAAGGTTAAAATATTTTAAAACTAATTATTGATTATCACACCTTAAATTAATAAATACGCTATTGGCGATGTTCATTGAAGTCATTTTCGATTTGGTCAAAGCTCTCGCCCTATAATAATTAATAAGAAATATCTAGTCGACTGCCAATCTAGCTGAGTACTCCTTAACGTAATTTCTTTATTATTATTATTATTTTAATTAAGACCTATAATTTTTTTTGAGACTTTTCTTTTTTCCTTTTTTTTGCATTCTAATTAAGACTATGCTGTTTTTTAGTATATATATATATTATTATATATATATTATATATATATATATATATATATAATTATATATATTATATATATATATATATATTATTTATGTATATATATATATATATATATATATATATATATATTATATAAATAATATATATATATATTATATATAATTATATATATTATATAAAATTATTATATATATATATATATATATATATATATATATATATTATATATATATAAATATATAAAAATATATTATATTATATATATATATATATATATATAATATATATATATATATATATAATATATTTTTATATATTTTTTTCTAGGGGGATAAAATATCTTTCTATATTATATAATATATATATATATTATATATTAATATATTATATATATATATATGATGTATAGATATTATATATATATATATATATATATATAATATATATATATATATTATTAATATTATTATATATATATATTTATATATTTATTATATATATATATATATAATATATATATATATATATAATATATATATATATATATATATATTTATATATAATATAATTAATATACTATATATAGTATATATATATATAGGGAAAGTACAGCTAAGTTGGTGAGTTCTTTTAAGAGCAAGAACCCTATATAAGAGGATGGTAATTAGAAATCCATATTTGAAATGAAGTTTTTATTCAACATAAGTAAAATATGAAATGAAAGTATAAAAGTAACAAAAAGTTCCTTCTGTTAAGATACTCTCTCTTCGTAGACGAATTAGGTAGTCACAGCCTTTTCCAGCGCATTTTCCCACCCTATTTTTGGGCGAGGATTTGTGTTTGTGATTGATTTTCGAGTCGCAGCCTTTTCCTTGAAGTTTAATCGCTCTTGCGGGAGGATTTCTGGAGGAGAGTATCTGGAGTGAGATTTTTTTCTGATCTTAATAATAAATGATCTGACTCTGGATCTGAACTGAGAGTATCTTCAAAAAAGAACGAGTTTTATATGATTTTCACTTCGACTTATGCTAAAATTTTTGCTCGCGCAAATTCTTAGCATAAGTACGAACATAAATTAAATTATTTTTCTACAAAGTTATAATGGAGTACATATATATATAATACATATATATATTATTATATATATATATTATATACTATTATATATATATATATATATATATATATATAATATATAATATTTATTTACATATTTATATATATATATAATATATTTACTATTTATATTATCATATTCTTAAAAGGATGTTACATAAAAAAGACATGATATCGAAAACCGCAGAACTCTCGTGGAACCCTGCAATGTCACGTGTTAGCTAAAACTTCAATAGAAGGACGCAAGAGTTGCCAAAAGCTGCTTTTTTTTCATGCTTCCAAAAAATTATATATATTTTTTTTTAGGGTTCGAGCCGACGGTGGGACAGAGGAGGGGACTTCGTCCCCCCGTCGTCCCCCGCTGAGGCTGAGAGACCCTGACTCTTTCCGATCTTTGCGATTTAATCTTGGGATTCCTT
>JABUQX010013975.1:40000-50000 GCA_015478945.1 Trachelipus rathkii
TATACGATCGACTGACATCTGATCACGTGACAAAAACTAAAAAAAAATTTGTATTAAATGAAAGAACACAGCAAATCTATGAAAAATCGTAAATGAAATAATATTCTGATTTTTCTTTGTAAGGGCGGATGGGGTATCATGACCCCCTCGAAAACGTTGTAAAATTGTTTTAAAAAAAAATAGCGCAAATGCAATCTGGCTTTTATTATAATCCTAAGTAAAAGATTTAGAAATGCGTATTTATATAATAAAAGGATGATGTATTTGATTATGGAAACCTATTAAAACATTTTAATAATAGACCAAAAAATATACATTTTATTTTCAACATTATTTGGATGTTTTCTTTCTGATGATATGAATTTTAAAAGTAATTCGAGATTAACATTGCTGAAATGCACCACATACTTGATTAGATTTTGAGTAAAGAATACCACATAATTCTCATTTCTTCTTTAATTCACATATTATCAGAGTTTAAAATTTTGAAGCTTAAAAATTGGCAAATATATTTACTAATTGCAGGTATCTACTAAGTAGTATTAAAGTTCAACATGATTTGGATAAAACTTCTTTGGTGGGCTGATAAATAGCAAGAGAATTTCGATAGCAAAATTGGAAGGTATTTTTATATAGAAAAATCAAATAAGAACTTTAATTATCACGTGAATAGGAAATGGCTGGAGTCTATTGACAAAGAAAACAATTTGAATGTTTTTATTAGTAGCAATTTAAAATTTTGAAATTGAGCAATAAAATGATAGCAAGTATAAGCCGTAATGATGCTCACACGAATACGGAAGTAATAATCAAGACTTAAAATGCTTTGGTAAGCAAAGTAATAAAAAACTGTGTAGAAGTTTGTACGCCTTTCTTTATGAAGCACGTTTAAATGCTTGATATAGTAGAGCGACAAGAATGACTCGTTCTTTTGTATATAAAAATTATGAAATGAGATTACAGGAAATGTGCATATTTTTTTTTGGAAAGACTTCTTAGAGAGGATACAACTCTAAGGCCATAAAATTTTGTTCATTTCTCAACTCTACTGAGGAGAGTTAGTTCTTCATGCAAGCCAATGATAAAAGAGCTAGAGATCATAATAGATATAAACAAAAGTAGAGGCATTTTACCAGGATTTGAGAAAATACTTCATCAACCGAGCGTTTTATGTTTGAAGTGGCTTGCATTAGGATATGACACCTGCGACTTTTGAATGGAGGGAGTTATGCAAAAAGGGTCCATCCTATAACGCCTGATTTTTTTTTTTTTTTTTTTTTTTTTGTATTTCAACCAGAGTGTAGTAAAAAGTCTAAGCTATATCTTTGCAAAATAGAAAAAATTTTACGCGATGTAAAATTAACCCGATTGGAATAAAAAAATTGTTTCAACAATCTTTTATTCTCTTCAACTTTTATGTACTTTGTTTAACAAAGTACAATTCTTCTCAGTTCTGTTGTTGGTTTGTGATTGTACACTACGATAAGGGAAGAATATAACATAAATGATTTATGTGTTTCAATAGATCATGTGTTGTTGTTCTTTTATTTATATTTGTTTCAATAGGAAATTGTTTTGGTCTGTGGTACGGTCAAATAAAAATAAGAAATTGCGTGCTTGACTTTACTGGAAGTTGATGTCTTGTGTTTGGTTTATATATTTTTTTTTTTAGTTAAATCTTCTTTCACACTTAAATTGCGGTGGACAAAGGAGTGATGATTGGATAGTGGGTTTGGTATAAAATATTTATTAAAGAAATACTCACATCATTAAGATAATCAGAAAAAAATCTTTATGTTGGTGCACTATCGACTTTGATAATATGTTATCCGAAAAAAAAAAAAAAATTCCGGTTCCGCCGGAATTTTTTAAAATTCCAGATTTGAAATTTTTCAGAAATTAAATATATATACATATTATTAATAAAATATAGTAATATATATAATATAATATATATATATTTATAATATATTATATATATATTATATATATATATATATAATATATATATATTTATATATATATAATACTATATATAAATATATATTAGTAATATATATATATATATATAGTATAATATATATATATAAATATATATATATATTATATTATATATATATAATATTATATATATATAGTATATATATATATATATTCTATATATATATATATATATATGTATAATTATATATATATATATTAATTAATTATATATATTATATATATATATAAATATATATATATATATATATATATATATTATATATATATATATATATATAAGAAGCGAGTCCAAACTTTTCTTTTTTAAAAGTCAAACACCCTCATTGCAATGGCCTTATTCTAAAAAAGGGTACTACTCTAGGTAGATTCTACCTAGGATCCGGGGACCGAGGGTCAAACCCAGACCCTGTGCCATGATTGTGACTTTGTCGCTCTTAATACCGAACAGTGCCACTTTGTGATATTATAGTTGCCACAGCACCTTAATATTTCTCACTGGCACCGCACCGCAAACGCACGCGAACCGCACGCACCGCAACACACCGCCAACGCCCTCACGGGGGACACGAATGCCTGGGGCGACCGCTACGAGGGGGTGCTTCGGAGTCCATAACATAATATGTATGCAGATGCTAAACTCCCCCATAACCGAGCACTCGCCGAGATGGAGAGGCAATTTAATGAGGTTCAGAAGAACGTTCATTGTCATTTTTGATGGGGTGTGGTATTACATCTAACAACCATGTAAGGATGATAAATGTGAGGTTTTCGAGGGTTTAACAATATGGATGAGACGAACAAAACTTAAGTTTTATTCTCTTCGAAGGAGGAAATTCTATGGAGTAAAAATTTTTTATTTTAGATTTCATTTATATACTTTTTGGTTATAACATTTCAATTCTGTGGGAGAAGCCTGCCAAACAAGCACCTCAAAATATTATAATATATATTTTATTATATAGTATTATATATCATATATTATTATAATATATATATAATATATATTATATATATATTATATATTTTATTATACAGTAATATTTCTATTTTATATATATATATATAATATATATATTAATAATATAATATTATGATAATATATATAATTATATATATTATATATATAGTCGGATACTATATATATAATATATATATATATATATATATTATTTATATATATATAAATATATATATTTTATATTATATAATTTATATATTATATAGTATATTATTATATATATAACCTAATATATATATAATATTATATATATATTGATATTATATATATGATGTGTGTGTGTGTGTGTTGTGTGTGTGGGAGCAGAATTTGTGAGTCTATTACTTAAAACAAATCCCGTTACATAAAATTGACCCAATCTATAGAAAGACTATTACTAAATAAATATATTACTCTCTTCTCAAAGAGTAATGGCGATTGATTAAGAGGATTTTAAAACACTCTCGTCCCTAACTGTATCTCTCCTATTCTTATGTCTTTATTGATTTAATCACATTAAAAGAGCATTGAAGAGCTGAAGGTATTACACTCAGCCTACAATGTGAGTTTGCTTGCTCTGTATATATATATATATATTAATTTACTATGACTTATATATATATAATATAATATATAATTATATTATATAATATATTAATATTATATATAAAAGCAAATAAGGTTTTTTACAAGACAACTCCCCAAGAAGACACGCCCTTCCTTCTACCCTGTTCAACGATACACCCCTATAAAATATAGGAGAAGATAAGCTACATCCAAAAAAAACCAACATCTAATGCATCCAACAATGTCGCTAAAAAAGCCACATTCAGCCTCCTAGAATACAATGCTATAATCATAAATGCGTTTCCACATCCCTGAAAGATATCACATAGCACTTTATAATAAAGAAAGAATACTTCAGACTTCACACCGACGAAAATATGAACATTCGAGAAGAATCCGACCCGAGCGCAACGATAAGGATTAATTCAGCATTGCACAATAGAAGAGCATTTGATCATCTATCACTATTAACCCACGATGCACACTCAGAAACATCCATAACCATATTATTCAACTCATCGCATGATACTCGATTCTTTTGCTTACAATATTATTACTATCGAACAATCAGGGTGAATAAAGCTAGAACATACATATACAACGAATTCTAAAAACCTTCCAACATATTTCAACAACACAATCAGACAACCAACCAACCAACTGATACAATCCTAAACCTAAAAAGCGATCAATCGCCAAAGAATACCTCCTATTGCTGCGAGATCATCGTATATTCGACTAAGATGAAAGCTTCCGCTAAGTATGTATTACAGTATAGTGAATTTTGTAATTATAAGCGGAGTGTTCAAATTAAAGAATTTTTGTTTGAATCTCCATCTATAAAGCAAGGACAATATCTCTTTATAGAATTACAATTGGATACGTAACGTAGTTTCTTCATTAATTTATGTATTATATACTATATATATAAATATATACTATATTATATATAATAATATATAATATCTAATATATTATTATATATAATTATATATATATATATTATATTATATATATATATATATATAATATACTATATATTAGAAAACTCCAATCTATGAGAAAATTCCTCCATTAGACTTTTTAATCTTGAAGGAATTTTATTTAATATGTGATTCTGTACCAGAATTAATGAACTTTCCTAAAAGTTATGAATAGGTAATATACGGCTTAATTTTTATTAAACAAATTTCCCCCCTCCCCAAAACGAAATTCCTAATGTTTTATTTATTGCACATTTACCCTAAAGGGTATTTTATAAGATTTTTCATTTTCCGTGATGACTCCACCCTCTTAGTTTAGAATTAGAGTTAGATTTTAGGGTGGTGTGCTCTATTGGAGGCCATTGTTCACTCTGCGATCCCGCATGACCGTTTTTGTTGACACAGCCCTTGTCTATTAGAAATATTACTTGTTCCCCCATCCCTTTCTAGGTTAACCATGTTATATATTATTAGCTGAAGATTTATTCGTGTATTCCTCATTCGGTAGTTGTTCTCCCGTCAAGAAAATTCATTCAAATTCTTCAGTTGAGATGAACAAGTCTTACTTTATTACTTATGAGTAGGCATTTTCAGATGTGTATTCTACGTGCTAATATAAAATTTCAGGGATGGGCAATTTTAGTGATTTTTTTGATTTTTTTAAAAAAAATCAATTTTGTGATTTTTTTTTTGATTCTTTTTGATATTTTTGGATTTTTTTGGATTCGGTAACGTCAACGTCGATAATAATTATGCAATTACAAATATTATATATCGGCGTGATGTTACGAATTGAAAAAAAAATAGGAAAACATAAAAACAAAAATCAAGAAAATCACAAAATCGATTTTTTTTTTAAAAAATCAAAAATCAAAATTGCATCCTGCAGTGGTCTAGTACCCAGAATATATTTCTTGACCGTGCTTAAAGGTTTCGCATATACATAAATGTGTCTTGCCGTTCTCTATCTGTTTCACAAAGGCCAGTAAATCCGTCATTGAAATTACATTCGTTTTTCTTCTTTCCCTTTTCCCATTTTTTAATGTGATATCTGACTGGCCATGTCTAAACACACAGAATTCCAGTTAAGTCTAAGGTCAGTCTATTCAGAGCAAAGCATTTCTCATTGCCTTTCGGAAACGAGGTTCAGATTAGATCTTTAGCTTGTCTGGACCAGGGATTTTGTCAATTAGGGTAGTCATGGCTTGTATGTCCAATTAGGTGTCAGAAATTTTTTAACTGTGGGCCTTAGAAAGTCATCGTCCATAGTCATAGGCGGTCTGACTGCGAGGCGATCTGACTCTCCATTGCTGGAACACCTTGATGCCCTGGCACCCACAGCAGAGTAACTCTGTTGCGTTGAGCCAGTTGCTGAAGGGTACATTGGCATTCCCAAACTAATTTGGAGTCGCACATGCAGGAACTCAAAGCTCCGATAGCCTCATGGCTATCAGTTGCCGCAGCGATCCTCGCCCCCACGCATCCCTCTTTTAAGGTTTATTCGGGCACACGCCATTATGACGTAAACCTTTGCCTGAAAGATGGTGGGAAAAGCGCCCAGGGCTATACTGCACCTGCAGTTGGGTCCGACCAGACCCGCGCCAGTCCCACCATCTATCACTGATCCATCAATGTACCACATAATGGTTCCTGATTCAAATTTGGGGCCTCCATTATCCCATGTTGATCGATTTGTAAGAAGGGTCTTATACTTCTTTCCAAAGCTTTTTTGTTTAGGCATTAAAACTGAAACTGTAATGGCCATCTGTAACTCTGGTACACCTTCCAGTATGCGAAGGTGACCTAGTCCAGCTCCTCATTTGATTTGGCCAAGAATATTCAGTCTGGTTGCACATGACATGGCCTCCTCCTTAATATACAAATGCAGAGGGAGGAAGCCTATCAGTGCCTCCATGGCTGCAGTAGGGCACGTATGCATTGCCCCTGTGATCGATAGGCATGAAAGCTTTTGCAATTTTTGCAGTTTGTTTTGTACAGTCCTTTGTTCCACCTTTGGCCACCAAAAGTGAGGCATAGGTGATTATAGGTCTGACTACAACTATGTATAACCAATTGGTCATTTTAGGTTTCAGCCCCCATGTGATTATAGGTGATTATATGTCTGACTACAACTATGTATAACCAATTGGTCATTTTAGGTTTCAGCCCCCATGTTTTGCCAAGAAGTTTCCGGCATGTTCATAGGGCCATCATTCCTCCCACATGTTCGGTTACATATATAAGTGTATGATGAATGGCTTTGCAGTGAGGATAGAAGGTCATATCAACTTCAGATCGAAAGCTAAGACAGGTCGGAATGCAACTGGAAGGCTACAAGTTCCAAGACTATCCACCTCTGGAAAAGAAAGAAAGTGCACTTGGAACCAACTTCAACAACAGAGACAACAAAAACATCGGCAACTTCCAAATAGAATCAGAGACTGAGAGTGAATATCAAAAGGCCGTAAATTCAGATGAACAATCCACACGTACAAGCAAAAAATATAGCCAAACCAAAACAGCAACCACACTACTAACATCTACAAAGTTATCAACCCAGAAACCAGCAACCATTTGTCAACAATTATCTCAAGAAGGGGTCTACGTTGAGGCACCATCATATTCTGGTATTTACAGAGCCACTATTAAAGAAGTTGTTAAACTTAAAGGAGAAATGAAGAAAACACTACAGTTAGAAGACTGGTCTGTGCATTTAGATGGCAAATATATTGATGGTCAAGGATTTAAGGTACTAATTTTGAAGGAATTTAAGGTAGAGGAACTAGATTTACCAAAGGAAAAGCTGATACTGCTCTCAAAAGAATAACAGTTGTTCTTGATGAATACAGCTTATTGAAGAGTATAATTATGATTGTTGCGGACACTACAAATATGAACTCTGGAAGAAAGAATAAAATTGTCATTCAGTTACAAAGACTGTTAGTTCAAAAGAAACTGGAAGAACCACAGTTCATTGGTTGTCAACATCATATTCTTGACCGAGTGCTACGCGTAGTGATGGATGGCGAACTTGGAGGAAACAACACATCGCCCAATATGGACTATCAATTTACCCCGGAACTTATTAAGAACTATGAAATGCTCTAGATGAATTTCAAGAATGGTAAAGAAGAAATTAAGGAAACAGCAGGATGGCGTGACAATATGAAATTCCCATTTCATTTAACTCGAACTTTCTGCTTTTTCGAAGAAACAGGAAGATTTCCTAAAGCAAACTTTCAGCAAAGACCTAAATTAAGTAATGCAAGATGAAATTTCCGAGCTTGCAATACTAGTTCTTTTGGCATATATTCTTCTAACAGAGAGAAGAGACTCACTAAACGTAATTTGCAGATTCATCTCTTACAGATGTGCGGACCATTGGTTTACTGACCAAATGTACAATGCAAATGATAATCAGAAGCTATGCAGCTTCTTGCAGGTTCACAAAAAAACAATAAACTGTGAAAAAGTTTTGGAATTAACTATCGAGATTTGACATTCCCAGAACAAATCAGTTTGCAGAAACTTCTGGCGATACAACATTGCTGTCGCATGACCGTTCCCGCCCACTCGTTCCATACGTTAAGATCATGTCAGACTGTTCCCGTACCATCGTCACAGCCCATATGATCCAGTTCTCTCATAGTCACAATTGTCATGCGTATGATAGCTACGAGCATTCTGGAGAACGAGGTTACCTTCGTCACACCATGTTCCAAGCCCTCTACAGTGATGCCAAACGTTTAAAAGTAGTATTTATGTTTCACACTAATACACATGCGTAACCTTGTGGGTACAGTTTCGGACAACATACCAACAAATGTACAGTATCTCGCATTCTTTCGCAAACTGTTCTGTTACCTATCACCTCCATCGTGCATTTCCAGAACATATGTATTTATGGAAAATGTTTACCCCACCCGTGTTTTATTACGTCACCACGCTTGTCGGTTTACTTAGTATTCACCCTGCATATATATATATATATATATATATATATATATATATATATATATATATATATATATATATATATATATATATATATATATATATATATATATATATATATATATATATATATATATATATATATATATATAGTGGCCAGGATAAAAGAGGCCCCAAGATTCATAAACAGCATGCAGACGATTAACTCGTTTATTGTATATACACAATCCAGGATAATTATGATCCTCACAAATGGAAAGCTGTTATATTTAATAACACCTTGCAAAATCAAGGTTTCGCATAAACAGAGTACTCTTGGCATAAAGTAAAGGTATTATTCCTCATCAACCTTCCATTTCTGCAGTGGTGCGAGAGCAAGAGTTGCCAAATAGTTTTTTATTCTGCTCTGAGAAAAATGTTAAGTTTTCTTTATTTCTTTTTAGCTTTCTTCAAAACAATATGTGATCGAGTCCCCGTTGTCCCCGCTGGTAGGCCGAGAAACCCTGATTCTATCCATCTTTGGACATCTTTTTAGTTAAAAAAAATCGACATTTGGCAACCTTTAAACTTTTGATTGATTGTTGATCTTCTTTAATATTCACAAAAATGATCCTTATCATCCAGCTTCTTCCAACATTTTTAACAATTTAAAAATTTCAAAAGCGTTGTTTTTTTTTTTTTTTTTTTTTTTTAAATTTTATTGATTAAAATGTCCTGATTAATAAAATAGTTATTTATTTTTCCTGGCAGCTGTTATTGTTTTTGTTACATGTATGTTGCTGAGGCTAACCTTATATCTATATATATATATATATATATATATATATATATATATATATATATATATATATATATATATATATATATATATATATATATATATATATATATATATATATATATATATATATATATATATGCTCATATTGGTTATCTGCTTCCAGTTAAGTTTGTCAAAAAAAAATTTAAATCTACGATATCGAACAAAATGTACAATGGGTGCATGATGGTGCCAGAAGAATGTTTTTGTTTAAACAATGCAAAGTGAAATGAATTATAAATATAAAAATAAATTATGTTAAGTGAGGTTATGATACGTTAAGTTAGGCTATGTTGAGTTACGTTAGTTTACATGGATTTAAAATTATTTTTTTAAATTTTTTTAAAGGTGTGAAGCTGTTTTATTACTATAGTTTAAATTTGACTACACATTTTTATTTCACTTTTATGAAATATGTTCGAACCCATGCAATCGATATGTGTATGGAGGTGGAGGCAGATAAACGACATGATCATATATATATATATATATATATATATATATATATATATATATATATATATATATATATATATATATATATATATATATATATATATATATATATATATATATATATATATATATATATATATGTGTGTGTGTGTGTGTGTGTGTGTGTAGGTGTGTGTGTGTGTGTGTGTGTGTGTGTGTGTGTGTGTGTGTGTGTGTTCG
>JABUQX010013975.1:60000-67500 GCA_015478945.1 Trachelipus rathkii
GCTGCCGCCTATCTCTCTTTCTATTATCTCTATATATCTCGTATCTCTATCGTCATAATATCTGTAGTAATCTTTGTGAATTTTTTTTGAAAAAAAAAATTGTTTGAAAGAAGACAAGGTAAAAGATGGAGGGTAGGAAGTATGTGTATTTTTACGAGGAGGTTGGAAGAGTATATAAAGGTTATTTCGCTTCGCCTTATCGGAGAAGGCATATGGTGATAATGTATTCGAGCGACATGATAGTTTAACGATAAGGTTGAAGAGATAACAAATTAAATTCATCATTGGAGGTAGGGGGAGGAACCAAATCCTTTCAAAGGCTCGAAGGAATATAAGAGGAGATTACAGGTCCCGAAATTTTTACAGTGTGTAAGTAGAATCGGGACAGAAAACCAGTGTAATACTAAAGATCAAGATGATGAGAAAATCCTATTAGGATATGGTCTTGTCAGTTCTCTTCTTAACATAACAATTTGGACGCCACTTAAAGCAACATTTTCTTTTGTAGATTTTGTAATAATTGGGAAAAATACGTCCTCTTCCACACAGCCTGCTTTGCCGCTCCTTTGCTGCCTGCTCCCGCCCACTTATTTATTTATAATTATATTTATATTATTAAAATTATATTATATATATTATATAATATGGTTAATTATTTATATATATATATTATTATTTATATATATATTATATTAATATATTATTATATTAAAATCATATATATATTTAATATAATAATTATATATAATAATAATATATATAAATATTATAATATATAAATGATTTATATATGTATATATATTATATATTATATAAATAATTATATATATATCTTAATATATATCTTATATTATATGAAATTTATATATATATATATATATATTTATATTATATATATATAATATATATATATAATAATATAATATATGATATTATGGTAATATATCGACCTATAGTTAATTGCCTTTCCCCGTTGTATATATTTGACATAAATCCCATTGTCTTTCGGTCTTCAAATGTTTTTATATTTCCCGTTTTAAAATCTTGATTGTTGAATTGCAATGTAGCTAGCTGTTTAGATCCCGACATAATATTCCTTCTTATATGGTTATATTTTTTCTCCCATTTATTGGTCAGGGTTATCTATATTTCAATTTGGTTTACGATATTTTATAAATAGAATCCGCTAATAAAATTGTGATATTTCCTTGTCTCAAACACCTTGAATAAACCATCGAGGCTAAATAGTTTTGTAATAAAGCTTTTAAATGTTTTTTTATAGATCTATAGGAGGGTTCAAACACGGCGTGTGCCATCAAATTTCCAATGCTGTCCCATTCAGATCAATATTTAAAATTATTCAGGGGAATATTGTTTGGTAACTTTCAATTATAAATTCAATTAAATTATATGATAGATATATATATATATATGATATATATTATATAATATTATATATTATATGTATATATATATATATATTATAATATTATATATATATAATATATATATATATATTATATATGTAAGTATCTATATTAAAACAAATAATAATTATATATATAATTGAATACTACATATATATTATAATATAAATATAATTATAATAATAACAAAAATTAAAAAGAAAAGTATAATAGAAAAAATAACGCTTTTTGAAAAATTAAAATTGGGATAATAATTTCAGTTTGGAAAAATTTCGTTTTTTGTGATAAAATCCAATAAGGTGGGGATGCGGGGGGCTTCAATCCCGGGAGTGTAGACGGAAAGTTGTCATAATGTTGAATTTATTCTTTTAACAGGGACAAATACACGGGTAACAAACGATGGTTAGAGTCGGGGTTCTCCGGCTACCGGGGGGGACGATCGGGGGGACTTCCGTGCCCCCCTCTGTCCCTTCCTGTCGGCTCGAAACTCCCTAAGAAGGATAATAAAAAAAAAAAATATATATTTTTCTAAAGTTATATTATAAAACGACATTTGGCAACTTTTTCTCTCTGAGACTGGCAGCTTTCCAACGTCTTCAAGTTAATCAGAAGCTGCACTTTTACCTAATATTAATAGGGTTATATATAAATATTAGACTTAAATTAATTTTTTTTTAGTTTCTGCTAGGATTAAAATGTCTCCTGATTAATAAAATGATATTTTTATTCGTGTATATAATGTTATAGTAGATGATTTACACGCCTGAACTTTTCGGGATGCTTGCCTATATATATATTATTATTAATCATTATATAATTATAATAATATATTATAATATTATATATATATATATATAGTAGTAATATATTATTAATTATATATATATATTATATATAATATATATATATATATATAATCTATATAATAGTATAGTTATATATATTATATATATATTATTTTTTTATTTTTTTTTTTATTTTATTTTTTTTTTGCGGCCCACGAGGACTGTTTTGTAGTCAGTGTGGCACTCCAGTCAATGAGTTTGACACCCCTGCTATAGATGAACCGAAAGGAAAAAGTATTATAAGCCTCAAATTAGAATAATTGAAATATAAAGTTAAACCTTATTGATTAGCGGATTATGACATGTATTTTACCAGTAACTAATGTTATTGTTACATTTAGGAATGGAGGAATTTTATTTAATTTTTTCAATATACTAGTTTTAAGAAGCAAATAAAATCAAAAATAAGATATTTATAATAATAATTATAAAAATATATAAAAACATGTAAATAGCAACTAAAAATATGTTAATTAAACAAAAAAGAATTTTTTTAAAAAAAAAAAATAAAACAATATAAAAAAGAGGATACTAAATTAAACCAATAAATTTTGTGAATTGATTAATTCTCTTCTGTGGCACTTTATAAAAATAAATTATTAATTTATTTTTTGCAAAATCATCAATTTTGTTATAAAGTTATTTACCTTTAGATTTTTTAATTACAGGTGTTATTAAGTAATATTTACTATCGAAATTGTTAAATGTCAAAATAAATATAAAATTTTTTATTTTTATTATTTTATTTGATGTTTATCTTTTTTTTTTTTTTTTTTTTAAAGGTATTTAAAGAGTTATTCGTTATTCGAATTGGTCATTTGAGCTTTATTATATAACATAGAAGCGAATAAAATGTAAGTGCCTTCTAAGTGATATATATATTATATATATAGTATATAATAGTATATTATATATATATATATATATAGTATATATATATATATATTATTATATATATAATATATATTATATTATAAATAATAATTATTTATATATATATATATATTATGATAAATAAAATATATATATATATATATATATAATATATATTATATATATATATAATATATATATATAAATATTATATATATTATATAATATCTATAATAATATATATATATACGATTATTATTAATAGATATATATTATATATAATATTATATAGTATATTAATATATATATATATATATATATATATATTAATATATATATTATAATATAATCATATATCATATAATTTATATATATATATATATTATATATTAATAAATATAATATATTATATATACGTATATATATAGTAATATATAGATATATTATAATATATATAATATATATATATATATATTATATATAATATAGTTATATATATATATAATTATATATATATAATAATAAATATATAATATTATATATATATATAGTATATAGTACATATAAATTATTTAAATAATAATATATATATATATATGATATATATATTTTTATATTATGACGTAGTTGAAGTAAATTATCTATTATATAGACATAGGTATAATATAAATATAATTATATATAGAGTATTATATATTATGTATATAATTATATATTATAAATAAATAGTTAATTTGAATATATTTATTATATATTTATAAATAATATATATATTTTATTATATATTAGATATATATAGATTATATAATAATTTATATTATTATATATTAATTATATAATAATAATAATATATTATATATATATATATATAGTAATACTTATTTATTAGTATTATAGTATATATTATATATATATATAATATATACCAAAAAATTGATGTGTTGATAATTAACGTATGTATAAGTAAAATAATTACAGTGGTTACTTTGACATAAACTAGAAGATCTCCGAGATACTAGATTGTCACTCGCTTCATTTTTTGCTTGAATTGCGCCAAATTTGAGTACTAAGCGCCAATCACAGCCGCTTTAGTGCTTGAAAGAAGCACTCAGAAAAAGTTCACTGTCGTTACGACTATTTAATGACCCTTGCCTAACTCATTTGCTAAACATTTGAATGTGATGAAAACAACTCCTTGGAGCAGTTTCATGACGGCTGAAAGTGTAATGCGGAATAGCGTGGCGAAAAAGCCAAATAAAACCAGTAAGATAATAAGTTAGTTTCACAGTTGTCTATGAATCCATGTAAATAAACTTTATACAAAACCAGAATTGTTGCTTTACATCCTTTATTTGTTGTTATACAATTGATTATTTATAGATATATTTTTTTCTATTTAAAAACACGTAACCAAAAACACTGGGGTGGCATATTAACTAATTGATTAATGGAATTAAATTAATTTAATGAAAAAAATTGTTTGATATACTAGCAAATTGAGTTACGAGCTAGTACGGAACGAAATTTAAACTGTAATCAAGGTATACTGTATTTTTTATTAATAATTGATTTTTATTTTATTTATTAGCTATTTAATATTTTTTTTCTTAACTATTTATTATGTTTTAAACAGCATCGAGTTATTTTCTCATCTTTTCTGCTAGTGTTACTACTGGTGAGTGTTTGTGTAGGGGAAGATGAAGAAATCAATGACATCACCCGATTGAACAGGAGACGCGATGAGCGAGAGAGGGAGACACACCGTAGAGAGGAAATAGGAGTAGACCCAACACGGTTAACGACGAATTTCCTTAATCCTATTAAATATTTGGCTTAATTTTAGTTTCTCCTGTTATAATGAAATTATATAAATTAGAAATCTTATAAGCAACAAAGTTAATAACTAATCAATCAGCCTTAAGAATATTATGAACTTTGATATATAATTGAAATGTATAAAAAAATTAAATTTAATAAGTAACAAAATTAATATTTAGTTTTAATCAAATTAATTATGAGTTTAATAAATAATTGAATGAAAAAAATAGAAGTCTTATAAGCAACATTTTTATTTAGTTTTCAAATTAGGAAACAAAAATAAAATTTTTATCAGCCACAAATTTAATAATATTTTATAGATATTAATTATATAATTTGATAAATAATTAAAGTTTTAAAAGGAGAGAGTCTTATAAACACATATTTAATAGATTCTATTTATAGATGTTTATATATTTAGAGAACTTAATGTATAAAAAATTAACAATTGGTCAATATTGTAACAATAAAAAAATTATGTTAAGAAAAAAATTTATGTTAAGATATTTAAATTTAGTTATTTATTAACTTTAAGCATTTTAAAGAATTTATTTTTATATTTCTCTTTGCCTGTGATATTTGGGGTAATAATAAATTAATAATAATAACAATAATAATATATAATAATAAATAATAATAATATAAATAATTAAATAATAATGAAAATATAATATAAAATAATAATAAAATATATAATAAAAATAATGTTATTATTTCTTATTATATATATATATATTATATTATTATTACTGATTGTTATATTTATTTATTTTTAATTATTATTCATTATATATTATAATATTATTATTATTATTGATTATTATTATTATTATTATTATTATTATTGTTAGATTACTTGTTTTTATTGTTATTGTATGTTATTAAAAGTTTATTAGTATTGTTATTATTTTATTATTATTATATAATTATTATTTATTATAATTATTATGATACATTATTAATTTATTATTATTGTTATTCATATAATTTATTATTATTTTACTTTATATTTATTAATATTTATTATATTATATATTATTATATTATTTATATTATTATTATTTATTATTAATTTTAATGTCAGCATTGTTGAGTAATATATATGTTCATAGAATGTAAAGAGATTAGATAAGATATTATAATTATTTAATATATATATATAGACTATATATATATAATATAATATATATATATATTAAATTATTAATATATATATAAAATATATATATATATGATTAGATCATAATAAATATAGATAATTATTTAAAACCAGTTGTTCATTTACTTATTCCTTCTTCACAATTTAATTAATAAGTTTCTGGGAATTGTTTTTGGCACAGTGTGTAGTACTCGACACCCTCGAACAACCCGGATAACTATTTTCAAAATTGGTCTTCGAAATTATAAGATTTTTTCAAAATTTTATAACTGAACTGAAAAAGTGGTAAGTCGTGTAACACAGAACAAGTGAATTCAGTCAAAGATTTGCAATTAATAACACTCGATCAGACACATTCGTTGGTGCAAATATAAGACTCAATTTTAGCACTTCATAATAATAAACAATTTAACAGCTAATAAATTAATCCATTAATTTTGTGTGTAACTTTAGTTAACTCTATAACAATAATAATAGTACTAAAGAAATTTGTTTGTAGTTAACTAAGTATTTTCTAATTGAGAACTGTACACTATTCTGTAAATAAGTTACTAACATTCTCAGATGATAATCATTTCTTTTAGAGGGATAGGGGAGGTGGGGAGGGGAGACACTTTTTCTCGAATTTATTTTCTTTGTATTAAATTACTTTATTACCTTGTAGTTTTTAGTATACTTCCTTTAGTTAACGCAGGATCTTCTAAATTTTAACGTCTCCGGTTATCTATAATTACTCCTAAATTGTTTCAGTTTTTGATTTTATCGTTTAAGAGATTAAAATTTATTGTTTCTTTAACCTCAACTATATTTTAATATAACTCTATATATATTCTTGAACTATTTTACCCTTACGTATGAAAATAATCCTTCATTTATATTTATAGATAAGCAAGAAATCTAGCAACTTGATTTGTCAATGCAATTTCTTCATTCTATACAAGCGTTATAAAATATTCTTTACGTTATCTGTTTCAATTTACAGATTTGTTACTCTGAAACTGTAAATAAGATTAAAAAATTGTGAATCAAGCAGCTGAAGTTATAGATGTAAATCGAGCTTAAAAATTATTATCATGTTACTTGAGAGTTGATACCTTTGTTCTGATTTTGTATATATTTTTGTTCTACTCTTTCATGACTCAACAATGACGTATTTAAATATATTCAGTTGACATCTTAGTTCTTTTTCCAGTTCAGATTTTTTTACACTGTTACAAGGAAGGATATAAAAAAATTTGAAGGTGATTTTAAAAGAAAGAAAATGTCGGGAAATGAGTGCTAAATATATAAGAGAAGCAAATTTCAAACTTAAACTTATATATAGTGTAAATAAAATAGATAATAATATTTATAATTATATATATATATATATTCTACT
>JABUQX010013975.1:77500-82500 GCA_015478945.1 Trachelipus rathkii
GTGAGATAAAAATAAAAATACTTATTTGAGAACGTAAAAAGTAATATTTATGGTGGTTGGCTAGTACTGAGTCCTGAGTGGGAAACAAATATTAAATCTAAACTAGCATAGACGCTTGGATTTTTCGCGAATTTTCGCAATTAGCATTTGTTTCCCTAATTCGGTTATTTTCACTTTGCTAATTTTATGATACTCATCCTAACATAGTCCATTAAGCCGGTCCTTTGTTCCATTGTTTTCATATGCCATAGTCCTTTACTCTTCGCGAGTGCTGAAAGACCTTTAGTGGTTCTGATGAGCACGGTACACCATTGCAATTTAATGACAGGTTTTTTGATTTGAGGAAAATAGGGGTCATAGCTTCTTTAAGTACTTCAGTAAGTTCCAAGTCTTTTAACTTTTGGCTTATCCATTTTTTTTATCCAGCCACAAGGTATACCCATAAGTCAGTTTCGGTATGAACTTTATTGACATCAAGATCATAAAACTCTGAAAAACATTTTACTTTCTCACGCAAACTGCCTACGGGAGCACCTAACATAAGAAACGGATGCAAATGAAAAAGATAAAATGCTGGCATGTTGTTTTCTGAAAATCTAGTCTCTAAAGAGGATGAAAGTGAGTCAAGATAAGGCACTAAGTACAGAACGCTTCCAATATTCAGCAGAAGTTTTCAGCAAGGATGGTTTGCTTTATGTTTGTTGAGGATTGTACTTTTCTTGGTGGTGCAAATTCTACTTAAGAACTCAGCAGTAAATAACATTGGCGGATAAGAGCAGATCAGCAATTATTTGATCAGCAGTTTTGCATTGGTCTTTGACAACCTTCAAAATTCTTTGGATATGATCAGAGTACTGCTTAAGGTAAATATTTTTTGTTTGAATAATGTTAACCACTGGTTCAACTAAAGCAAAATATTTGGTTATTACGGAAGAGATAATAATGAAATTGGGTCTTGTTGCCGAACAGAATAATAGAAAGCTGTTTTTCTTGTTTGATTGTTGCCTTCAACAATACTATGATATTTTTGAGTCCAACGGGTTTCATAAAGTTTAGGCAAGTTGGGAATGTATTTTCTTTTTAGGTTGGAGTCTCTGAAAAAGTTTGTCTTTTATTGTGGCAATAGTATTTCAAATTTCCCGGAATAATGTTTAGTCCATTAATGACCAAATTAAGCCGATGGCTTACACAGTGAAAATATAATCTCTTTTTTATATTTTTCCCGCAGTTTCTTTTGAACCCTATGTTTTATCCTGCCAATGCTGCGCAGCTGTCGTACCCCTGACCAACGCATAGACTCGGCTTCAAACCTTTTCTAAAAACAAATCAATCGTTTTGGCAATGGTTCAAGAACTTCAAACCCCAGAAATTCTTCTCGAACAGTCATTTTTTCAAGATCGAAAAACCTTAATGCTATAGATAATTGTTCGTTGCCTGACAAATCCGCAGTTTCATCTGCCAATATGGAGTAGATACAAAAAAAATTTTTTGCAACCGCGACAATCATGTTTTTTATGATAATTCCACACAAATTGATCAGTTCATTTTGAATCATCGGAGACGTCCAGACGGCATTCTTCTGTCCTTGAATATGTTCTTTCAATTCCACATCACCAAATTGCTGTAATATTTCTTTTATTTTCTGCAATTATTTTTTGATGTGTTGTCTGCAGCTGAATATCAACGGGTACGCTTTCCGTGATTGATTTAACAGCTTTGGCAGCCGCCAAATGCTATCGACATACTGAGAGTTCTAGCGGAGAATAATGTCAGAAGAAGCCAGCTGTATAAAAGCACAAAGCTAGTTGACTTTAAGCCAATATGAAAAGGAAAACACTAAAAGTTTAGAAATATAAATATAATACGTTTATAATAAGTTATAATTAGTTTACTACTTCATTAATCTATCATTGGATGTATTTTTTTCAGTTTTTCTACTAATAAACCATTAAAAACGTCGTCTGGCAAACATATAAGGTTCATAATTTTTTTTTCGCCAAGATTTAGGGGGGGGCAAGTGCCCCCCCCCCCCCCCCTGCCTACGCCCATGTATATATATATATATAATATATATAATAAAAATATATTATATATATATATAATATATATACTATATATATATATATTATATATATATATATATATATATATATATAATATATATATTATGTCTTGTCTCTATACCATTACATAATATATATCTTATAGGTTATTGTTAATACTAAAAATATATAAATATATTTTTTAAAGAATTTAGATTAAATATTTAAATTTTAGGTA
This sequence comes from Trachelipus rathkii, assembly GCA_015478945.1. Taxonomy (NCBI): domain Eukaryota; kingdom Metazoa; phylum Arthropoda; class Malacostraca; order Isopoda; family Trachelipodidae; genus Trachelipus; species Trachelipus rathkii. The sequence goes on from JABUQX010013975.1 coordinate 79,781, forward strand.
AAATTATTAGTAAATTAGTTTTAAGAATGGTGAAATTAATAATTGAAAAAGAAAATATATATTTTAAGTCAAATAAAAATAAATTTAATAATTTTCTCATTCGAAAGAAAACTACTAAATTAATGGGTAACGTTTATAATACTAAAACAAAAGGAATTGGAAATTTAAAAACTTAATTGAAATATTATTATTATAACAGAATAGTAGTAATTTTTACTGCTACGACTACTATTTTAAAAATAATAATTGTAATGATTAATAATAATAATTACCATTTTTAAAGTAGTAGTAGTAGTAGTAGTAGTAGTAGTAGTAGTAGTAGTAGTAGTAGTAGTAGTAGTAGTAGTAGTAGTAGTAGTAGTAGTAGTACCACTCATATTCTGTTAAAATAAAAATGTTTCAACAACGGTTTTTAATTGTCATTTTCGTTTGCTTTGTTATTATAAATGTTAGCCATTAACTTAGCCGTTATCTTCTCTAATGAGAAAAGTTTTAAATTTATTTTGTCTTAAAAAACATTTTTCTTCTATTATTATTAATTTCTTCATTCTTAAATCTAATATGCTAATAGTATTTTACCCTACAATTTATTAACACTTAAAAATATGTATTTATATTTTTTCAAAAATACGCTTTTTAAATAATTATAAGATGTATTTATACAAATTTATGCAATGTTACAGGCCCGGTAGCATATATATATATATTATATATATATATATATATAATATATAATATATATTATATATATATATATAATATATATATTATATATATATATATATATATATATATATATTATATATAATATATATATATATATATATATATATATATATATATATATATATATATATATATATATAAATACACATATAATAATATAAGACACACATATAGATATAATATATATATATAGTATATATATATATATTATATATATAGGTGTATATATATATATTTATTATATATATATATTATATATATATATATATATATATATATATATATATATTAATAATATATATAATATATATATATATATAATTCTATAAATATCCATATATAAAATGACATAATTTTAATATTTACAGAGGTGGGCACGATCCGTTACTCCGTTACTAACGGAACTAGTTTTTTGAGTAACGGAGTAACGGACTCGTTACTTTTTCTTTCATGTAACGCACTGAGTAAGTTCCGTTATTTTTTCCTCCGTTACTTTTTAGTCCGTTACATTTTGTTCGACTTTCTTTGAATGTTGATAGCCAATTGACCACCCCGGTCAAGCTAAAAAATCCTTTTATAATATATATATATATATATATATATATATATATATATATATATATTATATATATATATATATATATATATAGTATATATATTATATATATATATATATATATATATAATAATTATATTTTTTTTAATATATATATACTATGAGAATACGGGGAATCTACATAGAATAATGAATAGGGATGTTGCTTTCGTACTGATGAAATGAATGTGACTAGAGTGTGATGGGAAACCAAAATCTGCATTTTAACAATTGGCAGTAATCGAAGAGGTGAGTGAAAGTGGTGGGGTTTTTAATGGTGCACAAAAGGAATAGGTATTTTGAGGATGATTTCATTAGTAACGGGAGGAGGTATTGGGTAAGAGCGAGAAAGTTGTAGAATGGTGTCTGCCAAGGTATAGAAGAAATTACCGGTGAAATACTCAAGAAGGAGGCGAGATTGTGATTGATTGGATTTGGAAGTTGTAAAACAAAAGCGTTTATAAAGGGTATAGTTCCGAGGGATTGGAGAAGAAAAGGGGGAGAGCATAAATAGTACCCCATATATAAGGTAAGGGGAGCATAAAGGTACTGTAGGAATTATAGGGGAATTAGTTTATTAAGTGTAGTAGGGAAGATATATACTGGTATTTGGTCGAGAATGCGTTGAGTTACTGATTGACTGATTGGTGAAGAACAAGGTGCGTTTAGAAGTGGGTAGAGGATGTGTGATCAAATCTTTACATTGAAACAAATGATTAAGAAAATGAGGGAGAAGAAGAATAAATTGTATTTAGTTTTTTTTTGGATTTGCAAACAGGCGTATGATATGATTAATAGGGAAGCTATATGGCAAATGCTATTGATATATGGTGTTGGTGGTAAGGTTCTGAATGGAATCAAAAGTAATGGTATGCCGATTAGTGAGTGTTGTGTAAAAAATAAATGGAGTTGAAAGTGATTGTTTTAATATTAATAGCGGAGTGAGGCAGGGATGTGTTATGTCTTCTTGGTTATTCATTTGTATATGGATGGGATTATGAAAGAATTAGAGGTGGGGTGGCAGGAGATGGTGTTAGAATGATGGAGAATGGAAGAGAGTGGAGGGTGCCTCTATCTATTATATGCGGATGATTTGTTTTGTGTGACGAATCTGAGAGAGTTTGAGAGGATTGGTAGAGAGATTTGGCTGGGTGTGTAAAAGGAAATGTTTGAAGGTAAACGTAGATAAGAGTAAGATTATGGTTGTGAGCGAGGACAGTCCTCGGTGTGAAGTTATGTTAGATGGTGAGCAGCTGGAACAAGTGTCTGAGTTTAAATATTTACGTATATATGTTGGATGAAAAGGGAACAGATTATGCAAGAGTGTAGTAGGAAATTGTAGAATTGCAGGAGGTAAATCGTTGGTGAATGTAAAGTGACTAAGTCTTGAATTGTGCAA
>JABUQX010013975.1:97500-100000 GCA_015478945.1 Trachelipus rathkii
ATTTAATAAAAACTACTATTGCCATGCTTTTGACACGTAAGAGAAACTTATCGTACCACACACACACGCATATATATATATTATAATATATAATATATATATATATATATATATATAATATATATATATATATATATTATAATATTATATATACTTATATATATATTTATATAGTTATATATATATATAATATATATATATATATATAGAGAAGAGAGAGAGAGAGAGAGAGAGAGAGAGAGATTCAAAAAAAAATTCAAATTATTTCGTACGATTTCACTGGGTGAACGAAAGTTTCGTACTCGCGAAAATTTGCGTATTTTTTCGCTCGAACAGCAAGGTATGACGCTTGGCTTTTTCCTATATATTTTATATGAAATATGAAGATCTACCCGTACGCCCATAGCTTTGACATTTATTCCTGGGAACAGAGTAGGAAGGGAAATTTCAAATGAATTTAATTATTATTTTAATTGTTATTACTAAAGTAGTTGATTTTCTTTAAATTTATTTTATAAATCAGTTTCTTTTTTACACTTTCATATAAAATTCTAATAATTTATTTTACTTTACCATTTAAATTATTTTATTAAAAAGACTAAAAAATATTGGGTAGGAGCTACCTACCCTGCCTACCCTATGTATACGCCCTGATATATATATATATATATATATATATATATATATATATATATATATATATATATATTATATATATATATATATATATATATATATATATATATATATATATATATATATATATATATATATATATGACTAACCACCTTATTTACAATGCATTATTGTACTTATTAATGTAATCATTAGTTGGTTACTTTTCATGGTTTTTACTTCTGTTTAAGGTTATTATTATTATTATTATTATTATTATTATTATTATTATTATTATTATTATTATTATTATTATTATTATTATTATTATTATTATTATTATTATTATTATTATTATTATTATTATTTTATTATTATTATTATTATTTATTATTTATTATTATGTATTAAATTATTATTATTATATTAATTATTATTATTATTTTTATTATTATTTATTTTATTTATTATTATTATTATTATATTATTTTATTATTATTATTATTATTATTATTATTATTATTATTATTATTATTATTATTATTATTATTATTATTATTATTATTATTATTATTATTAGTTTTATTATTATTGCTATTTTGCTATTATAATTAGAAGAGTGGTAATTATTTGGCACATCCTGAAGCACTTTCGATCACGGGTGTCAACGTTCTCGCTTTGGCTAATAATTATTTCACCTTTCCTTTTTACTTAAAGGTAAAATGCTTTTGTATTCATGATTTAATAAAATTCAGTCATGAAAAAGTATTTGAGGCCTATTGGGTGTTCCAGACGTGGAACCTTACTACCGAGGTCTATTGGGGGTTCCACAAGGATAACTTTAGTACCCATGACTCTTGGGGGTCCCCAACCAGAAGTGAAACTTTAGTACCCAGGACTATTGGGGGTTCCCCCCCCCCAGAAGTGGAACTTTATTACCTTTTTTTATGTTGCAGAGGTTGGATTTTATGGCTTCTTACTTTCACGAAAGACGGAACTTTGGACGGAACTCTTATTGATCTTTTGTACAATATTAAAAATAAGTTGAGGAAATGTATTTGTCAATTATTTTATTTTTAATATATTGATTATTATATTTTAAATAGTTCGCCCTTACTATCAGGTTTATACGGTATCAACACAATTTAAAACAGAAATTGAAACGCGTGAAAATGGTACAAATCAAGAGCAGTAAGTACCTAAAATGTTGCCAAGAAAAAGGACAGTATCAAAGTATCAAACATTTTTGTATGAAGGAATCTACTTTAGATATATTTCTTCTTTTTAAACACTTTGAGTTTTTTAAACACTTTGAGTTTACCCGTTTATATTGTTGTTCATCACCAACTTATGAACGCATAATATATCATTCAATTTTAACGTTGAAAGGACAAAAACGTTCCCTCAGAAGCCCATTTCTCGTCAATGTATTTCTTTTTATATTAAATTGCTATTTTTAATGATAAGTACTATGTAATAAAATACCATTGACGGAATAAAGTATTTTTGATTTGATTTTGATTTTACTCTTATTGCGTATTCGAATTATTTTCATTTTGACCTTTTTGTAGTGTGTGTGTGTGTGTGTGTGTGTGTGTGTGTGTGTGTGTGTGTGTGTGTGTATGTGTGTTTGTGTGCTAGTTTGTGTGTGTCTGAATAGGTATATTATGTGCTTAAAATTATATGTGTTACATCAATGCATCAATAATAATATATGAGGATGATGATTACATATATCTATATATATATATATATATATATATATATATATATATATATATATATATATATAATTTAATATATATATATATATATATATATATTATTATATAATATATATATATTATATATATATTAATTATTATATATATATATATATATATAT
>JABUQX010013975.1:110000-121378 GCA_015478945.1 Trachelipus rathkii
CTTGGTAAGCTGTCACATTTAACCTTCGACGTATCCACATACCCTAACTGCCCTACAACCTGCCACCTAACCTAACCTAACATAAAACAAAAATTAAAGAAATATGCCTAAACATCCTAAACCTGACACCTACCTAACCTAACAACCTACCCCACCTAAACCTAACCTAACTAACCTAACCTAAACCTAAACCTAAACCTAACCAAACCTACACCTACTCCTAGCGTACACCTACACCTAGCCTACACCCAGCCCTACACCTATGACCTACACCTGCACCTAGCCTCCACCCCGCCTGAGCTCATCCAGGTAACTGCTGCCTTGACCTTGGTAGGTATCTGTGCTAACATGAGATCATGTAGTAATTAAAATATCGATTAATCGATTATTCGATAATTTTTTATAAAAACATTTTCGCGAATCTAAAACTGTAACTCATTACAGAACTATTATTTAACACATATATTAATTAACATTATTTTTACTAATTACTTTTACTTAATACATTTTTAAATTATAAAATTTTTAAAAAAATTGTATGTAAGAAGAAAAAACAGGAGTGCTGATCTATTAAACAATTTTATTTACTACACTGTACGAAATTTATTAAAAAACCAATTAAACATTACATGAACTTAAACAGTAAGAATCAGAAATCATAAGTGTTACCTAACAACAAGAGGGGATTAGTATGCTTTTTGTTTTACTGTTTTAATTGCTTTAACTCATGTTTTACTGCTTAACTCATTTTTACTGTTTAAACAATGTTTTACTGCTTTAACCCACATATTTATTAACATTACATACCTTAAAGCAGTAAATCGGTAAATCAATAGAGGTGTTACCTAACACCTAGGGTTTAGTATGCTTTTGTTACTGCCTTATGCTTAACTCATGCTTTTACGCTTTAACTCACATATATAACATTACATTTACCTTAAAGACAGTAAATCAGTAAATCATAGAGGTTAGATTACCTAACCCCTAGGGGGATTAGTATGCTTTTGTTATACTGCTTTACTGCTTAAACTCATGTTTTGCTGCCTTTAACTCATGTTTACTGTTTAATCAAATGTTTTACTGCTTTCAACTCAACTATTCTTAAACATTACATACCTTAAGCAGTAAAAATCAGTAAATCAATAGAGATGTTACCTAACACCAAGGGGTTAGTATGCTTCGTCTTTACTGCTTACTGCTTTAAACTCATATTACGTGCTTTACTCATGTTATTACTGCTTTAACTTTCTGCCTTTACTGCTTTAACTTTTTGCTTTACTGTTTAACTTCTGCCTTTATGTTTTAATCATATAATTAATTAAACATATATTTTTTATTGTTTACTTTTTATATATTTTTTCCATTTATTATTTTTATTTCTTTTTATCATTCTTTACACGTCTTTAATGATTTTATTTTATTATTTTATCTCATCCTTAGTGTTATTTACTCATGTTCCTAGTTTATTATTATTATAAGAACACACATAACACACACACACACAACACACACCACACACACACACACACACCACACACACCACACACACACACACACATTACACACACACACACCCATTCACTATGACACTTATACACACATTACTAGACAGACATTTACCCATAGGGACATACATGTACACTCTTATACAATCGGTCACTCACACACGCACACACACACACACACACACCACACACACACACACACAACACACACACACACACACACACACACACACACACACACACACAACACGAATATACACATTTAACGTATAATTTATTAAAAACATTTTATGTTTTAATTAAACACGAACATTTATTTTACTCATTCAAATATAACTAAATTATTTTCAAAGTTCTTAAAAACTCTATAATAAATCAAATCATATCTTTGAACAAAGGAATTTATTATAACTGTTATACTTTTGTTTATAAATTTTATACCTATCAAGTTTTTAAAATAACTTTTACTAAATTTTATGAAATTTTATTAAAAACATATACTTTACGTACCTTAAAGCAATAAATCAAGTCAGGCAAGCCAGCCCCTAGCACCCTCTACATCAAGCTATGCCACGTTTGTTCTATTGACTTACTGCTTTAAATCATCTTTAGTAGCCATGCAATAAGTATAAAATAACAAATAAGTCTTCTCTAATAATTTCATTCGTATTTTATTAAAATCATTTTCTAAGTTTTTATTTAAAATAACAATTATCCACTTACATTTATTTATTCACTCGACTCTTAACAAAAATATTTCAAAGGATTTTTTAAATAATCTCGGGTTTCTTTATTATATAGATATTCATCTATGTACATGACAATCAATCACGAGACAAACACAACAAACCCGCACTGCTTAAACAGATACGAAACTGACCCTCCTCCTGTAAAAAATTGTGTTGAATACAACTACTTAGGTCTAAATTTAGTATAATCCTTTTTTTGTAACCCGGGCGAATAGGCCTAATTCCCGGTCACAATATATTTCAAACTGACCTTTTTCTGTAAAAATGTCGTGCAATAACTACGTTAAGGCCTAAATTTAGGCATAAATTTAGGATTAAGCCTTTTTGTAGACGGCTAATTTAATCCTCATACCAGGTCAAAAGGTAATTCCCGTATAGACAAGAATCATTGTTTATTAATTATTATTATAAATAATCTTCAAATGAAAACATGGATCAGTAAGATCCTTTAAGCAGGTAAAAGGAAATGTTTTCCTTACTTGTGATGTGGACGGAGAAATCCTTATCTCTATATGACTCGTATGTGATTGGTCGACTAATTATTTTATCGTCTTGAAATTAACTATGGTTTCTTTAAACTTGTATTGAGCAGGGTTGTTTTATATCTTTAACCCAAACTCATTTTAAAATCATAGTCATTTTAGCCTGTAAGCGGTGCACAATTACTGATTCGTATTAAAGTGTTTTATTTTACTAAGTGTATATCATAATTATAATAAATACTTACATTAAGGAAAATTAATAATTTCACTAGAATAGATAATAATTATTCCTCAATGTAACAAGCTAACCACCAAGGCTCAGCATGAGCCCCACCCACAAAGGCAGCCAACCCCGCACCCGCTGATGCGTCCCGCACCCGCGTCCCCGCCCGCCGCGTTTCCGCCCGCCGCGTTCCCGCGTTCCCCGACCGCATTGCGCCGCAGGCGCAATATTCCCGCGCGAATTATTATTTAGAACACACATACCACACCACACGCACACAACACCCACAACACACACACACACACACACACCCTCACACACACACACACACACACACAGCTAAAGCAGTGTCCTTTCGATGAATAGCATGAGAACAATTGAGTTATTGGTAAACAGGAATTGGGTGATTAATCAAAACTGACAATTATTTGCCAATTGGTGCACACACACACACACACACACGCTCACACAAAAACATTATATACATAAATTTACTTAAGGCATTTGCTCTTCAGAGCTTTTTAATTACTTTAGATTATCTTTACTTAGTGTTAGCTTTACTTCATGCCTATTGATTGTATTATTTAGAACACACAGCAACACTCACACACACACACACATACCACACAGCACACACACCACTACACACACACACACACACACACACACATACGCACCCACCCACTCGATATATGTGAATCTCTCAACTTTTGAGCCTCGCTTTGATGCCCTCCAACTTTGGATGTCTCAGTTTTGATTGCCTCAAAACTTTGATGCCTCAGCTTTTGACGGCTCAACTTTGATACCTCAGCTTTTTGATTGCCTCAGCTTTTGATACTTCAACTTAATAACTTAGCTTCGCGTACCTCAGCTTTAGTGTTCATCTTTGATGACTATCTTTGATGCATAATCTTGATACACACCTATATTGATGAATTCAGCTTATAAAGCAGTTACACCTTACATGACACTTACACTTACATTATACACACTTACACTATATCTCTTATTCACACATACGCACATACACATAGACACTTACGTTCACCCATAGACTGTACACGCACCCACACCACAATATATATATATATATATATATTATTATAATATATATATATATATTATAATATATATATATACTATAATATATATATATTATTATAATATAATATATAGTATAATATATATCTTCATTCGCGCCGGAATATTGCGCCTGCGGGCGACGCGCCGGGGTTTACGCGGAATATCTGCGCCTCGGGCGCACGCGCGGCGGAACGCAGAAAATATTGCCCTGCGGGCGCACGCGGCGGCGGGACGCGGCGGACCACCAGCGGTGCGGGTTGGCTGCACTTTGCGGGTGGGCTCACTTGCGAGCCCTAGCGTGTGTAGTTTATAACTTAGTGATTAATTTTACATTCTAGTGATTAAAATATTCCTCAATGTAGTATTTTATAAATATGATATACACTTAGTAAAAATAAAAACACTTTAATACGAATCAGATAACTTGTGCACCGCTTAACAGCTAAAATGACTATGATTTTTAAAATGAGTTTGGGTCTTATAAAAGATAATAAAACACACACCTGCTCAAATTCAAGCTTTAAAGAACAAAGTTAATATTCAAAAGCACGATAAAATAATCTCGACCAACACATACGAAGGGTCAATATAGAGATAGGATTACCCCGACCACTCACAAGTAAGGAAAACATTTCCTTACCTGCTTAAAGGATCTTACCGATCCTACATGTTTCAGTTTGAAATATATTTATAGAAATAATAATAACAATGATTCTTGTCTATACGGGAATTACCTTTACCTAGGTATTAGATTCAATTAGCCCGTCTACATAAAGCTTATCTAAATTAGGCCTAATTTAGGGCCCTAACGTAGTTACTTGCACCACAATATTTAACAGAAAAGAAAAAGCGTCCAGTTTCGAAATCATATTTTGACTGAATAGGCTTAATCGCCCGTTTACAAAAAGGATTATTCCTTAAATTTTAGACCTAAAGTAGATTATTTCAAACCCAATTTTACAGAGAGAGGTCAGTTCGTATCTGTAAGCAGTGCGGGTTGTTGTGTTTTCTCGTGATGGATTGTTCACACGTACATAATATAATAAGAATAATAAAAAAAAACCCGAATTATTAAAAACTTTGAAATATTTTTAATTAACATCGAGTGAATAATAATAAATGTACGGATCAATTGTTATGGTTTTAAATAAAACTTCTAGATCGATTTTAATAAATAACATGTTATGTTAGCAGAAGAAGAACTATTATTTTTATACTTATTACATGGCTAAGATGATGATAAAGCAGTAAAAGGCGTTCAAAATAAAAAGGGGGAACAAAACTGCCATAGCTTGAAGTTAGAGGGATGCTAGGGGCTGCCACTTAACTGAATGACTGATTTATTGCTTTATAAGTCGTTAAAAATATAGTGTTTTTTAATAAAATTCTAAAAATCTTTAGTAACAAGGTTATTTTAAACTTGATATTATAAAATTAAAACAAAAAGTATTAACAGTAAATAATAAATTCTTTGTTCAAAGATAATGATTGATTTATTATAGAAGTTTTTAGAAACTTTGAAATAATTTAGTTATATTTGAATGAGTAATATAAGTGTAAAATATTTTTAAAGAATTTAAATGTTTTTAATAAATTATACGTTTTATGTGTAAGTGAGTGTGGTGTGATGTGTGTGTTTTGGTGTGTGTGTGTGGTGTGGTGTGTGTGTGTGTGTGTGTGCTGGGTGACGCATGTGTATAAGGTAAATGTAAGTGTCTCATGGGTGTAAATGTAAGTGCTTCATAAGGAATGTGTGTATAAGTAGTCATAGTGAGTGTGTATAAAGGTTAGTGTGTGTGTGTGTGTGTTCGTTGTGTGTCATGTGATGTGTGTGTGTGTGTGTGTGTGTGTGTGTCGTGTGTGTGTGTGTGTGTTTAAATAATAATTACAATAGGCATGAAGTAAATAACACTAAGTAGTAATAAACAATAATAAAATAAAATAATAAAATAATAAAATAATAATAAAAATAAATAAAATAATACAAAATTAAATAAAAAAAACTTTAAACAAAATAAAAACATAATGTAATAAAATATATGAGTTTAAACGTAAAGCAAAAGTTTAAAAACAGTGTAAAGCAGAAAGTTTAAAGGCAGTAAAGCAGAAGTTAAAGCAGTTAAAACATGAGTTAAAGCAGTAAAACATGAGTTAAAGCAGTAAAGCAGTAAAACAAGAGCATACTAATCCCCCCTTGGTGTTAGGAACACTTCTATTGGATTTACTGATCTTAACTGCTTTAGGTATGTCAATGTTAATGAATATGTTGCAGTTAAAGCAGTAAACAATATTAGTAAAGCAGATAAAACAAGAGTTAAGCAGGCAAACATGAGTTAAAGCAGTAAATCAGTAAAACAAAGCATTACTAATCCCCCCTAGGTGTTAGGTAGCACCTCTATTGATTTACTGATTACTGCTTTAAGGTATGTATGTTAATAAATATGTGAGTAAAGCAGTAAAACATGATTAAAGCAGTAAACAGTAAAACAAAAAAGGGCATACTAATCCCCTAGGTTGTTAAGTAACACTCTAATGATTTACTTGATATTAACTGCTTTAAGGATATTAATTGATAATAAATATTGTGCGTATTTTCGCATTAAAAACACTATAATTAAAACATTTTTAATGAGTTTTCCAGCCAGTAAACTTGATTAATCAGTAAAACAGTAAAAAAATGCCATAACTAATCCCCTCTTGGTGTAGGTACCCTCTATTGGAATTTTACTGACTTACTGCTTTAGGTATGTTTAATGATTAATGTTTTTAAAAAATTTCGTTACAGTTGTAGTAATAAAATGTTTTATAAAACAAGGCACTCTGGTTTATTCTTCTTAAAGCAAACATTGTTATAAATTATTTATTCAAAAGTATTAAATCACAACCTATGAAGTAAAAATAATGTTAATAAATATATGTGTTAAATAATAGGTCTGTTATGAGTTACAGTTTTAGATTCGCGAAAATGTTTTTTAATAAAAATGTTTAAGTATGGGATAGATCCATACAGGTCAGGTACCTACATGATCTCATGTTAGCACAGATACCTCAAGGCAGCAGTTACCTGGATGAGCTCAAGGCGGAGTGGAGGCTAGGTGCAGTGCTAGGATAGGTGTAGGCTGGTTGTAGGCTAGGTGTAGGTGTACCTAGGAGTAGGTGTAGGTTAGGTTAGGTTAAGGTATAGGTTAGTTAGGTCTAGTATTAGGTTAGGATAGGAGCACTAGCTAGGTTAGCTAGTTAGGTTAGTCAGGTTAGATAGGTCAGTTAGTTTAGGTTACGTTATTTTAGGCTAGGTTAGGTGCAAGGTGATAGGCTAGGTGTAGTGATATAGGGTACTACTGTGAAGGGAATGCCGAAATATCCATGGTCAACAAGCGTTAATATATAGTATCCATTATATATAATATATATACTATATATATATATATATATATATATACATATAATAATTTATATATATATATTATATTTAACTATATATCAGCGATAAATTATGTTCCAGAATACAGGACATTAAATGATTAAAACTATATATAATATATATATATATAATATATATTATTATATATATATAATTATATATATAATATAATATAATAAATATATATATATTATATTAAGTTTATATATATATTATATATTATATATTAATAATATATATTATTATATATATATTTATACATATATATATATAAACGTAAAAATGTAAAAACTCTTCCGAGAAGGGAGCATATTCTAATTTCAGAGAGGTTGCCAGTTAGCATTTATATAATAATATATATATATATATATAATATAACTATATATATATATATATATATATATATATATATATATATATTACTATATATATAATTATATATATATATATATATATATATAATAATATATATAGTAATGGAATAAAATTAAATTACTTAAAATTCATTCACGGGCTAGTAATATATCCTGACTTTTTCAGAGCGGTTACCAATTGCATATATATAATATATATACTAAATATATATATATTATAATATAATATAATATATATAATATATAATACTATATATATATATATATAATATATATATATAATATAATATATATATTAATATATATCATATATATATTTATATATAATTTTATTTATTATATACAGTAATTGGAATAAATTAAACTCGGAATAGTTAATAAATAATCTATATAGTTAATCGATCGGAGGAGAAAATTTATTGTCAGATTTTAGATCAGATATTTCAATAAATATTTCTTTATTTTATTTCAGTAAAGGCAGAATAAAATTATTTTTGTATAAATTATAAAAGCTATGTATTATAACTTCTGGCTATGTTAATTATGAACAGTTATTGTCATGTTTGATAATGCATGAGTGAAATATCTGAAGCCCGACTTTTAGGTGCAGAGGTTTTATTCTCTCGACCTAACTTATTTAGAAACCCTCTTACTCATGTGCAGAGGAAGTGCACGAGCAGGAGCCGTAGAAGAGAGTGTTCATGCATTTCCCTGGCTAGCTTGCTGGAATATATTCTTTACAATATTTAAAACCTGGTTTCATTTTACATATAAATGCATAAAAGCGTATTGTAGTAAGGTATATATATATATATATTATATATAAATATTATATATATAATATTATATATATATATATATATATATATATATATATATATATATATACTTATATTATATATAATAATATATATATTATATATAATATATATATAATATATATATACATATATAGCGTTGATCATTTTCGAAAATGTATTATGGTTCACATAGAGTAGATACACGAATGTATTAGTTTAAAGAAAAAAACGCGTGTTTTCCGTAAAATATATACTTGCCCCTAAAACTCTCGTTGTTTCAAGTAAAATAAATAATAATTACAACGCTATAATAAAAAGTACACCTTAGCTATTGGCCTTTCAACTTAGCGGTTCTTTGCGCGTGGTTCTTTGTTACGAATGCGACGGACTCCGCAACTGCTTAAAAAACGCGACATAAACGCGACACGCGATGACTGCGACGATAAACGCGACGAACGCGACGATGAATTTGCGATCATCCCGAGACGAAAGATTAAACAAACGCTGTATAAACAAAATCGGCAGGACGCAAGTCAACAAGTTATACGATTACAAAAATATCCAAAAAGAAAAGAATTTAACATATTTCATGAATGGATCAATATGTATAAAGATCTAAAAAATAAATAAATAAAAACTAAAAGTAAATAAATAAAATCTACAAAAACAAAAAAAAACCAAAAAAGAAAAACAAACCAATGCAACGTAGGCCTGCAGTAAATCATTGCAAAAAGTTCACCGATCAGTAAAATACTACGATGGCAAATTGCCAACGGTTCAGTCAGGATCAAAAAGGGAGCGGAGGCTTACGTTCTCCAAAATGGACTATACCCACTCACTACAGAACCAGCAAAAAAAATACCGTAACAATAACAAATATCTATATATATATCAAATAAATTAAATAATACAAAATCATATTATAGAATAAATACCTCAAAAAATAAACCTCAATAATATATATATAACAGTAAAAACATATATACTCCTAAATATATAATATATATAAACCAATAATATTATAAATAGCATATACGCTAAACTACCATATCATAGAACAACAATAATAATCCTAACCATAACATAAACCACTAATAAATAATATAAATATACTTGAATCATATACATATCAAAATATATAAATAAACAAACAATTACAAACTATAATCATACAGGCTTATAGTTCAGTTATCATCACCACACATCCAACGGGACAGCCACCCTATATACAAGGAGGCAGAGCTTGATTAAACACGGCCTCAAAAGCCAACAACTAATAAATATACTGAGAATAAGCACAGACGCAGCTTAAATGGCGAGAATTAAAATACAGCAGACACACAGAGATGGCAGAGACTCTCCACAAGAAAAACAAGTCGACAAGGAAAGAAGAAGCACCGCAGCGCACCACAACTAGCCTGGAGCTTACTAACGAATCAACACAAATCAAACGTGCCAGAACACAGACACACCCAGTCGTATCTACCCGAGAGGCGCTAACAGTGGAGCGACATACCGCGAGTGATAAGCATCCCTCGAGCACCTTGCCGCTGCAGAAACCAAACAGAAGCCATATGAAAATGAATAACAAGCTACCAACCTCGCGCCGCCAAAGACTAGCAGCAAAGGTCCAAAGGAACTGGAAAAAAGTACGAACAAGTTATATAGATGCCTATTATCGGCACCTCTGGACTCCGCAAAAAAATATCACAAGCCGGAAAAACGTGGAACGAGCCCCCCAAGATTATGCGGAGAAGCAGTTACTCCAATACAAGGCGGTCATGAGGCCTTTGGATATATCTGGAGCAAACTGAGAAGAGGAAAAAGAGTCTCGCCAGTCTAAACAAACTCCCAGTAATACTGAGCCCATCTAGCAAACCGTTGCTGAACGTGTAAGGTTACTCCAAGACATTTTCTAATTAGTTTATGTTAAGCCAACGAGATCTTTAAATCTGGTAACAAACAGGAGGGCAACGATTCCAGCAAGAACCGTTTCGAAAGACGATAGGAAAGTTGGAAGTGTCTTAGAGAGGGAGATTTGTAGAGTTGAAGTTACTTCCTCAAATTGAATTTCACAAAGGTTCAAGACCGCCACCCACCCGGGAAATTCTATCCAGCTTCAGACATGAGCAATAGATCACGGAAAGATTAAGACAGCGAGGACAATATCTAAAGAAGTAAAAAGGCACAGGAGCAGAATTGAAAATGAGTTGAAGAACTGAAGGGTCGAGTCATCGGCATATGATTGAATAGAGTTAAGATGTGCAGTGAGAAGATCATTAATGAAAGTAGGAATAAAGTAGGAGATAAGACAGAACCCCGAGGAACACCACTAATTGACAGAAAAGGAAGAAGAACGTCGCCCTCAACAACAGCCGAAATACGCGATTGAACCAGAAAAAACCTAGACATAAACTAAGCAAAAAGAGAGGAGAATCCACACAAAGAAAGGGAGCTTGGAAGCCCAGGACGCGATGCCATAACCCGCGTCAAATGCTCTTTGGAATATGTCAAAAGCGCCAACACCGCAAGTTCCCCGTAGCTTCCTAGGCGCGAAAACCAAAATCAGTAGATAGGAAAGTATTATAGCCCGAAAGCCCTACTGGTTATCGGAAAGAACCGTGAATAGATTCCAGCAATGATCTAAGAACATGGAGTTGGAAGATTTCAAGATGCTTACACTAGATACAAGTAAGAGCTATAGGGCGATAGTTAGAAGATCAGAGCGGCTTCCTTTTTCC
>JABUQX010013977.1:0-22500 GCA_015478945.1 Trachelipus rathkii
CGGAAATTATATATATATGATATATATTATTAATAATATTATAAAAACTAAGCAATACTAAGAATTAAGAATTACCCTCATTTCAATTTATAACATTATATATTAATATCTATTATTCTTACTGATGACTAATCTATATGTGAGATAACGTACCTAAAAATTTCTTGACGCAAAATTGAACTAAAAAAACTAGGTTAAATATTATGCAAAATTTTTTCCTATATTTATTTTAAAAAAAATCTAAGAGGTATTAAAATTTAAATTGTAAAATTAAATTAAGATAAAATGAAATGTGAAACATTTTATCCTTGAGAAGTATTTTATGAGAACTTAATTAAAATAAACAAGTAAAAAAAAAAGAATGATACGTGTGCATTTCTAATTGTGTTTGCTTGCTCAACATTCTCATTGAATAATTTTCAGTATCTAGTGCATTTTAGTGATATAATATTAATTTTATATATATATATAAAACAACATATACATATATAGAAGGTATAAATACCGAACGGTAAAAATTATTACTGTGTAAAAGGTTAATATAATTAGTTATATATATCAGTGGCGAAGCGTTCAGTCATCTATTGATGCGGAGATGACTGACCAGATGAGATAAAAAATAACTCAATCCTTTTTTAAAATTTCATTATTATTTTCATTTTCATATATTATATATATACTATATATTATTATTATTAATAATATAATAATATATAATATATAGTATATATAAATATATAATATATATTATATATATATTATATATATATTATATATAGAATAATATTTATTATAAGTATATATATAATGCTTGAAAAAGGATCATTTAAAATGAATTAATATTAATGTAACATGCCCAGGTAATCTCCAAATATGGTCGTGACAATGTGCGAGCACGATTTTATTATTAATTATATTAGATGAGTCCAATCTCTCACCAAACAAATCAATCTTGTATATAAATCATATAACATCAGAAGTCATCTCTAAATTTGTCGCTGAAAAACCCCTATTTGATATTATGAAAAACGGTAGACAATTAAATAGATAGTGGCAAATAATTTAAAGTGTTTCTTTGAAATAAGGAATTAAGTATTTAATGGGAAACTACTATTGAAAAATGTATTGATTTATTATATATATAAATATTATATATATATATATTAGTATATATAATATATATATATATATATATATGAAGTATAAAACTTAAATATATAAAGCTTTTGATAATGTTCCCCACATAAGGCTGATGATAGGTGGAGTGGTACTTGGTTGGATTAAAGAGTGGTTGTGGAAATAGAAAACTTGTGACAACTAAAGTGCAATAAATCAGTCATGGGGAACTAGTGAGAGTGGTTGGTCCCAAAGAGTTCAGAGCTGGGCCACTATTGTTCCTCAATATATAATAAAATATTTAGACAGGGATTAAATGACGAGGTTATCTAAGTTTGCAATGAAATGATACCAAGTGCACCTAGTTAGGAATGAGTGAAGTAATGATAAAGATTGCAAAATGATCTGATAACTCTTTGGGCTGGGCAGATAGTTGGCAAATGAATTTTATTTGTAAAAAGTGTAAGGTGTCTTCACATAGGTTTTCTCAAATAAATAGTTTTTTTAACTAACGATATGAATGGGGATTGCTTTGAGTCTGTGGACCAGGAAAAAGATTTAGGTATGATATAAGCTGTAATTTGAAAGTAATAATAGTGTTTGGAGCAGGAATAAAGATAATAAGAATATGCTGGCCATATTAAATCGCATGTTTTGTTTACAAGAGCAAAGAAGTAATGGAATACTGTATAATAGCTATGTTTAGGCCATTAATAGAGTATTGTGACAAGTTTGGGCCCATTATTTTAAAGAAAGACTTAGATGTGCAAGAGAGATGCAACGTAGAGCACAAGGATGATTTCTGGGTTTTGAGGGTAAGAGCTATGAGAAGTTGAAGGAGTTAGGAATGTTTTGTGTAAAAGGAAATTTCTTTGAAGATGATAAAGTTGATAATACAAAATATTTACATCTTATTGCAAATACTGGTAATTTTATCAAGTTAGATTTGCTACAAAATATTAAACAATAATAGTTATTTCGTTTTCTTAAACTAGCTTCCTTCATTCATAAAATAAATTTAAATGATAATGTTGTTCCAAGACAAACTCCATCACAATAGTAGATCATGTATTTGTAATATAAACCATTATGCTATGTTTTATATTTCTTGTTACTGTGCTCAAATCGATGGGCACCATCACAACACAAATCCAATTGCTTGTAAACAAAATGTAACATCGTAGGAAATCGCGTCGTTTGTGCACGAAATTCGTTAAAACGTGTGTAAGATTCCTTCCCGAGCGTAAAGACACAAATTGAGAAACGAATGAACGGTTTTAATTAAATATTTTATATATATAATATATATGATATTATATTATATAATATATATATATTAATATATTATATATATATATATATATATATAATATATATATATATTATATATTATATAATATACATATATATAGATATATATATATATAATATATTATATATATGATATTATATAATATTTGTAAAAACATTTTTGATATTTGAATAATGAATTTCATCTAAGTCTCTCGATTAAAAGCCCGTTCCCAGTTTAAGTTTAGTGTGAAGGCGAAGTACAGGTAGAGTAGAAGAAGAGAAAAGAGAAGAATTTTATTAAACTATATATATATTAAATAAATAGTATTAGTTTTTTAAAATGCAGTGAGACTGTGCTAACGTTGTCGTGAATAGAAGTGTTTGTTGCGATGAATGTAGTTCATGGCCTCAGGATAAACGCCATGCACAAATTACAGGAGATATTTGGTTTAATTAATGTATTTTAATGATTATGGAATGAGCAATGAATTAAATAATGGATGAAATTATAAATGGAAAGAAATTTTTAGAGACGAGACAATATCTTCCTGTACAATCGTATTGATGCAATTTTAAAAAGAGTTGTTGCTTTTGCTATGGGGGAAGTCGTAAGTTGCATCGTCCTTGCTTCTAGTATAGTTTTGTAAGGTAAAGGACTGTTCCTTAATCAATGCTTAGATTTGAAGTTTTGAAGAAACGAGGTTGCATAAAGACGGATTATTTTTCTTACCGTGATTGTCTTTTGGTTCTCGTCTTCTATTTAAATCGCTTTTTCTTCGGTTTCTTCGTTGAAAGCGGCACAAAACTCACGAGTGAAAGGTTAAATTGATTTATTAAAAAGATGGAACAAATCCTTTTCGGACAATTGGTTCTGTTGTGCACGAACAATAATTTTAAATAGAAACAAGTCTTACAACAATAGCAGTAGTAAATAGAAAGACCTTTTTCTGACAATAATCGCCTTTCGAAGTAAACTTTTTTTAGGTGGTTGACTTTTTTCAGGGCTGATATTGTCGTCATCTTATATTAATGGAAATGAATGAATTATGAATGAATTGAAGAGAATGAAATATTGTAATATTATTCGTAGATGATAATGATGATGAAAGTGTATGCTTAAAATATCTAAGTTTTACACATATCGGGGGGGGCTGCGACAATTGCTTAGTGAAAAAGGAGGTCGAAGACGCCAAACACTCAAGAGATTGTCAATAAACTAAATAAATTATTCAAACAAACTAAAAATATCTATTGGTTTCTTACGACGGTAAATAGACGCTTGTCTTTGAGGAACTTTCCTCACACCCTCATATTTATCAGATGTATTATTTAATTCTAGGGGTTTATTAGTTTTGTCACCATTATGTGTTACAGACACTTTTGTTGGATAGCAATATATTGGATATGGGTAATGGAGCTAGTAATTGCATCACCCTTTTTTTAGCATACTGGTGCGTACACAGTTGTCTGCGACCATGTATTAGGCTTTATAATTCTACCAACTGCAATGATGGGCGAGTTTTTGGTGGCGCTTTTTTATAAATAACGACATCAGCCCACTTAATGCGGTTAAGCCCAGCGTTTTATTAGTAAATATAATATAGCTACGTAATACTTAAAAGATATGTTTTCATACAAATGGTGCGAAAGTAGTTAATTTTAGCTGCAGAAATTAGCAAATGAATTCATTTAGGCTGTTTATGTGAAGCAGATTTTCCTTCACTAAACGGTCATTCCGGATCTCAATGACTGTTTCATACTGTTAGTGAAGCACTTCCATGTAGTTTGCAAATGAGTTTGGAGTCAGAGTTACTAGATCCAGAGAGGACTCCACATAGGTCCAGAGGCCGTGTGTGTTTATTGAATTTGAATATGCTGAATACGAATATCAACTCGGTTTGCTCTATCAGGTCCAGATTCTTATCAACACCCTATAGGCCATTTCCAAGATTTTTCAAATTAGAATAAAAAACAAGTCTATACAGAGGCAATCTTACATGTTTAATGTTGTTGATTCTCATATGCTCCTGAAATTCATCTGAAATTAAAGAATTTTCTATAGCATTACCACCGAGAGCAAAAGTTCTGGCATTGTCAGAATACAAAAAATCTACAATTCCATAAATGTTTGTGAAACGCATGAAAGATGATAAAAATGATTGAGTGGACATATCAGGTAAAAGGTCTAAATGAACTGCACGTATATTCAAACAAGTATAAATTAATATATACATTTTCTTTTCTACAGAGCCATCTTTTAATACAAAAATGGAGAGGTGAATCAACTCCAGTATGCTTAAATGGTCTGAAAAAGTCCATTTGAGCTTGTGTGTAATTTGTAAATTTAGGATAATTGAAAGTGAAGAGAATTGTATTTTTTGCAAATGAAGCAACGACTCAGTGGTCTGTCTTTTTGACTGTTTTGACGTGCTTTAGTGATCCAATAACCGCTTTCCAACGTACCATATTGTAATGTAGTGTTTGAAGTCCAATGTATTGCATGCAAGATGGACAAACAGAAACTAAATGAGCTTTGTGAGAGGTGGTGTTTTTTTACTAAACAAATATATGGTTATTATAATAATATGAATCGTAGTAATCGGTAGAATTCTCGGGAGCTATTCCTACCTTTGGTTTTAAAAAAACCATTGTCATTTCATATAATTTTACATTAATAACCAACTGCTTCACTTTATCAGAAGGAGATTTTTAAGAAAGCTATTTCTTTTTCAAAATCGAAATATTATTTGCATTATTATTTAAACCATATTCTTTACTCTCTAAGTGGAAAATCTTTATTTTTCTTTTTAGTTTTGAAAATGAATTGGAAACGTATGCTGTTGACTCTGACTGGTACGTTATGCAAACTTGAAATTATTAAATTCGCAAATAGTGTTCTACAGATCGTTTTTTTAATACGATAATTGGGTTACGAATATGTGTATCAGGATTAAGCAATTTTACTTTCTTCTGTAAACATGTTTAATTCAGAGCTTGGGCACATTGTTTTATCTAATGAAAGCAAGATGGTCTCTTTTCCCATATTTGAAATTTATTGGAAATATTTCCTAAAGGAAATTCTCTAGTACTAAATATGCCGGGATTTTGTGAGGTCTCTACTATAGAGGATAATTATATCGTATTGAATAATTTCTTTAATATGCTACGATTTTTTAGTGTAAAAGATTTCACCATGTTAAAAATTTGTGTTAGTTTTAAAAGAAAGAGATAGAAGCTAAGGCTAATATTATTTGAGCATGTGACCAATATGTTTATTTATTATAGAGTATAGGTGAAGCATGAAAACAGTATTTGAGAGGAAACATTTTAAAATGCAAATATACTGCCATACTCAAGAGTATGCAAAGTTCTATTTTTTAAAGGGAGCAACTTTTTGCTATTCGATAATATATCTTGATTTCTTCAGTAGGCAATATACATTAAAAGCATGAAGCTATGCTGAAGCATCACAATAATATTTTAAAAGTAGGCATTGTTAGTCTGAAATCCGAAAAACATCATTAAATGAAAAGATTTTTAAGCAGATAGGAATCGTTACTGCATTTTCGATTTGGCAGAAATAATCGGAAGTTACCTTTCATACCATGCGAGTCTGAACTGCAAGTCTATCTCATTCAAAGCCTAACCCTTCTAAGTTTACAGGTTGAGCTAATGCCAAGTTTTTATATTCCTTGTATATATGGGACAATAACTCACGTTTAGTTTCGATACTACCTGCTATGTTGAAATTATCAAGATCCATTGTATCCGCTTCCATATTATATAGATATCCCAAAATTCTTTCGTTTTCACAACCATGCATCTCAGCACGGTCGTCTTTTATCATGAGGTCTTTGAGCTTTTTATGATTCGTATTCCAAGAACGTAAATAGAATCCACCCTCTTTAAAAGTAAACAGCCCGTTTTTCTGTAATGGGTTTCACTACAATTTTGTCATCATGAATCATTCCACCTCCAAACCTACATAAAGAAATTTTTAAAACATAAAACAAAGATCATAGTATTTACTATCTGTGTGATATTTTGGATGACGTAATTGCAAGATAAGGAGAGAAGCCATAAACCAAAATATAATTGCGTAGGAATATCTGAGCTATGAGCTTTACAGATTATTAGCTTAGATTTCTTGTTATAACCATAATATCGAACCGCAAAGTATGATTTTGGCCTTCTTCACTATATTTTTAATCTGATCTGTAGGAATGCAGATTTTACATCTGAAACGATAACATATTTGTTACACCTAAAATTACAAATTTAATATTAAATATAAGATATACAAATACGGGTATTTACTAGAGGCAAATGTTACGCTTAGAATGTTTAAAAAAAAAATAAAAATAAATGAAATACCGGTCTGACCTTAGTAGTTACCTGTTGCACTTCCTTTATTATTGGTCTGTGTGGTACCCAGACATAATTTTTTAGTTGGTCAGGAAGCACATTTATTTTTTCGATTATACCTTCATTTAATTGTTGTGTGAATGCTTCAGAATATCGATCGATTAAACCACGATCTTTTAAATTTTATACACTCGCTTTACTGCTGAAATGGCTACGTGGTAGTTAGAAGGTACCTTGTTAATTTTGTCCTTGTACCAAGGTAACTCCACATAATAATGACTATCATCACGCAGCTCTATTCCCTTTTCAAACTCGTGTATGAGTTTTTTTATCGATATCAGGCTGATATATTTATGATCAACAATACTTATAGATTTATCATAACTATACAAATGTTTTAAACTAAATTAAGTCTGGATTAATTTTTTACTCAAAAATTCAGAGGATGAAGATATGGTAGATTAATAGGATTTTAAATGTCTGCTTATAAACTTAGAACAAGTTTGATTTTAATTTTTGATGTCACAGTTGATTTGATTTTGTATAGAAGGATAATCGATTATACATACTATTCCGATAACAGGCGCCTCTTCTGAAATGCTCAGTCATGATCAGTTAATATTTTGACTGATCTTCATTAAGAAATTTCTGATTATCCCCTAATGGAATCAAACCATCACTCACTCGATAGCTGTAGCTTTTCATGCATTGGCTAAAGTGACTTGCGTATAAGTACTGGTAAATATGACCCCTTTAATACATCCGCTACCTCTTGACGAATTCCATTTGTCTCATTTCGATACGGATTCTGAGACATTTGCCTCGGCCATTCTTTATAATCACTCAGTATTTCTACATGGTCATAACATGCATGATCCAAACCTTTCACTAGAAAAGTTAAGGATCTAACGTATCAATGGTAAAAAATAGGAAGCTTTAAAATTTTATCTTCTATATAGGTGTCTATGTAGACCCTTTAATATTCTTATGTGTGACCTAAAATGTTTTTATTTCAATTAGTTTTATTTTTATACTGTTTTCATCAATTTGCAGTTTCCGCAAAACACTAGACTTTAAAAAACTACATTGTGATCCTATTTACGTTTCTAAAAATAAAGTATTTGTTATGTTTTTAATATTTTTTAAGTTTTGAAGACATTGTTAGGTAGAGCAAATTTTTGCT
Organism: Trachelipus rathkii; assembly: GCA_015478945.1. NCBI lineage: Eukaryota > Metazoa > Arthropoda > Malacostraca > Isopoda > Trachelipodidae > Trachelipus > Trachelipus rathkii. The sequence continues at coordinate 7,958 of JABUQX010013977.1, forward strand.
GAGCAAAGCAGTTCCAATATTTATAGCATATTACGTTACAAGTTTACCCTGATCATTCTATTTGATGTATTTCAGCTCCGGTCAATTTTCTTTCTACAATCTGCCTAGGATGAGATTTAATTACATAAGGAAATATGAAAGAAGGAGAATTAAAAATGAACAAGGATAACGTAATTTATTTTTGAAAACCCATAACGAGAAGCAGGTGTTTTATCGCTACTACATCTGTAACATAAGCCCAGACTCTTACATTGAGCAACTCGTTCTTTATTCGTTGCATAATTATTACACTTAAACATAGAATGTTCTTCTAGCAATAAAGTTTGCAAATCTTTTTATGAAACTAGGGAGTAGAATTAGTTTTTCAGCTACAACCTCTTCCCAATTACTACTAAAATTAGCATTAGTTTTATTTTGGGTAATAAGTTTTGCTATTTGTATTTTTATTTTGGTTATTAAAAATAAGTTTATTAAAAAAGTTAAAGTGCTGAAATATTTTGTTCTAGACAATATTTTTAATATTTCAAATGAATAGTAAAAATGTGATTAAGTAGATGGGTACAGATCGAACTAAACATTTATTAACGAGTTCTCGTTTCAATGAAACAGGAAGTTTGCTGAAAACTATATTACTTAATAATACGCAACCCGGAGTTTCGGGAATGAAAAAATCTAAGTTGAAATTTTGTAAATCGTATGTCATAGCTCTGACGTCATTTAACCATGTGCGTGCTTTCTCATACTGATATTCATCAATATTGGGAGCACGAGTGATTTTAGTTATAATTTCATCTACTATATAAGGTATATCTAAAAACTCTTTTTTTAGCAAGTTTAAAGCTATGGCATAACTTTCATTGGTATTACTTAAATGCTGAATGACCTGAAAAGCATAATCTTGCAAATATGATTTAAGATATGACAATTTAGCCTTATTAGTCAGTGAAGACTTACATCCTATTAAATTATCAAACTGTGAAAGAAATGAATTAATTTTGTCCCTATCCTTCATTGGCAGTGAAAAAATCATTGCATTTCTATGCAGAGGGTTAGGTTCACGTTTTAATGGCAAAGCATTTTATTTGAAGCATTATTATGAATATGTTGTTCATTAATTTTTTTCTAAATTTTCTACTCTACTGATTTTAATTCTAATATCATCATTTTGATACTCAAATTGCCCATCTATCTCTTTACCCTAAAATTATTGCTAAAACAAATAAATCGTTTTGGAAATTGCATTATAGATTCATTTATCAGCATAATTAACTCTAAATTTTCCTTGATCGAAAACAAAGCAATTTTTTGTGTTTTCATCCAATTTAGTTTGCGTGTCAACATTAGAATTTTATTAATAGTATTAAAGAGGCATTTGTTATTTTTGCTACAAGTAAGCGAGTTATTGAAGAATAAACCTCGTCGTTTCTATTTAGACTTTCAATAGTTTTCGGGCAATTTTTTACTGCGGAAGAGATTTTCGCTAGGTTTAACTGCGAAATTTTACAGAGCATTCTGAATTTATTTAGCTTATTATATTTATTTTAGAAATGATTATTATACGGCTAAGAATATTTAAATTTAAACTTGACAATCCTTTAAATTTCCTATTGTGATAAACAAACGCAAACAAGGACCGTACGCACTAAATCGAGAGAAAAAATAAAGATGAAATATAGTACAACGTTTTCTAATTAAGTTTTTATGTAAAAACTTATTTGATATTTGATATGAATATCATCTAAGGTCCTTCCGATTAAAAGCCCGTTCCTAGTTTAAGTTTATTGAAGGGCGAAGTACAGTAGAAGAGGAGAAAAAGAGATAGATAGTTTATTAACTTATATATATAATATATATATATATACTATATATAATATATATATACTATTATGATATTACTATATATATATATTATATACTATATATATATATACTATAATATATATTATATATAATATATATTATATATATTATATTATATAATATATAGCTATATATAGTATATATATAATATTATATATATATATAAATAGTTATAAGTTTTAAAATCATATGAGCGGCTAACGTATGTGTAATAATGAAGTGTTTGTGTTGCCATGATTAATCATCGGCAGGATAAAACGCCTTCAAGGATACAGAGTAATATTGTTTTTTAAAATGTTTCAGGTTTAATTAATGAAGCAATGATAATAATGTAAATTATAATGAAGAGAATGTTGAGAACGAACAATATTTAACCTGTTACAATCTGTATTGATCAAGATTTAGAAAGGTTGTTGCTTTTCTATGGGGAAAGTCGTAGTTGCATCTCCTCCTTCTAGTTAGTTTTGTAAGTAAAGACTTCCTTAATCACATGCTTTAGTTTGAAGTGTTTGAAGAAAACGAGGTTGCATAAAAGACCGGGATATTTTTCTTAACCGTTTGTCTTTGGTTCTCACTTTTTTTAAATCCGCTTTTCTTCGGTTTCTTCTTGAAAGCGGCACAAACTCACATGAAACAAGGATATAAATTTTATTTAAAAATGGACAATCCTTTTTCCGCAATTGTTCTTGTTGTGCACAAACATAGATTTTTAAATAGCACAGTCTTTAATCAACAATAGCAGTAAGTAATAGAAAGAAACCTTTTCTGACAAAAGTCGCCTTTCGAAGTAAACCCTTTTTAGGTGGTTGACTTTTTCAGGGCTGATTATTGTTCAATGCTCATTTATTAATAAATGAAATGAATTAATGAATGAAATGAAGAAAATGAATATTTAGTATTATTAGATGATAAGGATGATAAGTGTATCTTAAATTCTAATATTTTTAACCAATATATATATATATATTATATACTATATTATTTATATATATAATTATAGTATATAAGTATATTATATTATATATATAATATATATATATAATAATATATTATATAATATATATATATAGATATATATATTATTTATATATATATTACTATATATATAATATTATTAATATATATATATACTATATATATATAATATATATATATATTTATATATAATATATATAATATATATATTATTTATTATATATATATATTATATATATATATAAGTATTTATATATATATATTATATATAAATAGTATATATTTATTTTATTTTATATTGGTTATCCTACTGACAAATCTTTCTGGCATCTTTCAAAACTCTCTAACAACTTTTTATTAATCTCTGCATTTCTCCTATTTTGATCTGAAGGTTCTGCTTTGCTTATTCTCCAACGAAAAGGCAATTTTTCGGCCTCTATTGTTCCTGCTGAGAGTCAACCCTAGGACGATTTGCATTCTTTCCTATCTCCTATCTCAGTTGTCCTATGCCTTTGCTTGTGATTAAATTTATAGGTGCATGACTCTGAAATCTATGAACGTTAGGAGGCGGGTGGCCCATGGCATTTCTCCTCGAGTTTTGAGAGAGTTAGCTTCGTGTTGAAGCGCCCCTCATTCAACTAATATTCTTGGATGTTCAATATCTAAAACTTTCCCTCAGATGTATGGAAGCACGTACATGTTCCAACTATTCGAAAAAATGAGCCATCTATTCTAACTATCGCCTATAGCTTCATTACTTATATTCTATTAAGATTTTTGAAAACCCTTATCAACTCTCGATTTCTAGATATCCTGGAATCTCATTACTTCTATACGATCCAGGTAGGCTATTCGGAGCTCTGAGGTCATAGCATCTATATAGTTTTCGCTATCTTACTGTTTAGGTTTTTTCGCCCTTAGCAATATACGGGAAGACAATCATGGGGCGCTTAGAAAAAATTCAAAGGAATTATGAACGGTATGGACGCGTCCACTAGGGCTCTTTAATTCCTTCCTTTGGGGGACGTCCTTACTCTTTGCTTACTTACGTCTAAGTTTTCCTTTAAGAATGCTCAATATCGGTTGTCTGTGGATGGGACGACTTCTCTATTTCTGTCAAATGTGGTGTTTATCATGTATCTGTTCTTATCTCTACTTTTATTCCTTACTTTTCAGTAATGATCTTCTCACTGCAATCTAACTTATATCACCATATCGATGATCGATCCCTTCATTCTCACTCATTTCATTCTACTCCCTTTTACTTATATAATTTCTCTCGTCTTAACTTTCGATTTCAATTTCTCAGCTGATACTGATAGATTTCGGAAGTGGGGGGAGTCGTCATCAGCCCTGTGATAATCAATTCTTTAAACCAATATCTACAAATCTACCTCTCTAAGGCACCTTCTAACTTTCCAACTCTTTCGACGGTTCCATCGTCTCTCCTGTTGACAATATATAACGATCTCTTGGCCTTACATAACAAAAAAAAAGTCTTGTTAAAACTCTACATTTACCAATTGGGTTTTAGGGCGGGCCTTCAAAGCAATGAGAGCTCTCTTTAGGACTGGAGAACTGTTTTTCATTCTTCAACAGTTAGCTGCGTTATCAAGAGAGCTCATCCGGCCTTGTATGGGTACATGTCTTCTCATATCTGAGGACTCTGTTTTCACCGCTGTTTGATAGGGTCGAGTCAAGGTGAAAAGCTTATAACTATTCTGTACTGTTCACTTCACTTGATCCTCTATTTTGCACGCGGGATGTGGTGCTTATTCGTTTCTATTGGTAACACAAGGCCAGGGTGCTATGAGAACTTATATCGCGCAGTAACACACTTTTACGACGCTTCGTAAACAAGGGGTGCTGTAATTACGGCATGAATTTTGTGTTGATAATGGTAACTCCAGGCTAGTTCTGCGGGCCTTCTTTTCTGCCACTCTGTTCTGTGGATTTCTCTTTCATTTTGTGTTCTCTGTTGAATTTAAACTCCTCATTTGAACGCCTGCCGTCTGTGCTATACAGCGTAATTTTACGTTAGTTGTGAAATATTGAAGGCGTACAACACTCCCTCCTTGAGTGGTGTGAAAATGTATATTATATGATATATATAATTATATATATATATATATATATTATATATTAATATATTATTATATAATATATAATATATATATATAATAATATATATATATATATTAATATAATATATATATATTATATTATATATATTATATATATATAATATTATAGTATTTATATATTATATATATATATATATAATATATTATATATGATATATATTTATTATATATATATATTATACTTTATATATAGTATGAAAAGCACAAAAATTATGGTATCGGTATCGGTATCGGGATCGGCAAAAATTTCGGGTATCGATATGGTATCGGTATCGGCGGATTGTATCGGTATCGTATCCGTATCTGACCATAGTGTTGGTGTTATTGCACACTTAATATATATTAGTACTAATTATTATATAATATAATAATATTATACTATATATTATATATATTATTATATATATATATATATATATATATATATTATATATATAATAATATTTATTATATAATATTATTGATATTAATATATATATATATAAATATATATATATATATATATATATATATATATATATATAATTATTTATATATAACTATATATATATATATATATATAGTATTATCTATATTATATAATAATTGTTCGAGATTCTAACTTTCTTTTTTTCCACATGTAGAGTTAATTACATTTCAAAGGTTTGATTACTCTTTCGTTAAAAAAAATGGATTTGGTAAAATAGGATTAACTTTAAAACTTATATTATATATATTATATATATTATATATATATATACATTATATATATATTATATATATTATATTATTCTATATGATATATATATATATGATATATATATAATATATAATATATATATCTATATATATATAATATAATATATTATATAGTAATATATATATAGATAAGTATAGTATATATATATATATATATAAATACTATATATATATATATTATATGTATATAATGGGACATTGTATAAGCATTGACTCGTTAATATTAGGTTTTGTTAATTTAGGTTTGTTTGGTTAGTTAGGTAGGTTAGGTTAGGTTACCCAAATATTTAATGTATTTACCCTAAATTTATTAAAATAACGATACATTTATTATTGATTATTCCTCCTGAGTCAACTGCTTATAATAAGCATATATATCGATAATATTTATTATATATATATATATTATTAATATATATATATAATATATATATTTATATATATATATAATATATAATATATTATAATATAGTCATCACTTTTATCCCAAAATTGGGTGTAAGGTGCGTGACATGCACCAGAAAAAGAAAAGTAGCTGAAGAATATGACCAAAGGCGAAAAAGGATAAGCTCTAGCCTTAACATGCCGCCTATACGAACTTGTAGTGGAACTCGTCCTGCAGTTTTACAAAATAAAACAAACTTCAAGTGGGACCGCGATGGACCCTCTTAAATGGTAATGTCGTTCAATTGTGGAGTTCATGCCTTGGCCAAGTGGGCACAAACATACCCCTAAAACCGCGATTACTAATGTTATCACTTTCTTCTATCTCTGCAAAACTCATATATATCTCCTCCAGGCATTTCTTTACTAACTCAATCCACTTTTTCTTCGGTCTTGCAGCCGGTCGATTCCCATTAAACTCACCACTAATACACCGTTAGCCAACCGACAATCATACCATTCTTTCCAATGGCAAGCATATAACGTACTTATCTTTATTTTCTCATTTAGGTGTTGTGTGCACACAACCATCTCTAATTACGTTATGGTCCTCATTTTTATCAAACTTCTAACACTAACACTTCCCTAGATTGTCATCTGAGCCGTTTGAAAACTTTAGATCTATACTTTCAATTCATAACATGAGTCTCACTATAGTAATCGTTAACGACAGATGACAATAAACTCATGTAATAACCGTAGTGCACTCATGGCTTAGTCATTACAATGCAACCATTATTTATGCACCAGCCAACTTCACTTTCATTTCACAACTTGCTACTACATGTCTCTGCATATGCCATTAGCTTTCTGTCCAATACTCCTAAATATTTAAACTAGACACTTGCTCCTGTTCACCATCTACATAACTTCAAACAAGGACTGTTCCTCACTCACACCATAATTGTTACTCTAATCTAGTTTATTTCGAAACCACTCCTGTTGCAGCCTGCAAATCATCTCTATCCATACTCTTCAAACTTTTCTTTCAGGGTCGGCACTCAGATCAATCATGCACATATGATAGGGTAGGGCACCTTCTCGTCTTTCATTTCAACATATCTAATACATCCCTGCAGTTCACACCTCTAATATCTTTTCATTAACCCCATCCTTATACAATTGGAAATAACAAGGAGAACAGTACGTCCTGCTCACTCCGCTATATAATATTAAATCCAATTTCACTTCGACTCCATTTATCTTTACACAGCGGCTTACACTATACGTCATACAATACTTTTCTTGCAATCATAAGCTTATAATTAACATCATATTTCACTAACACCTGCCATAGAGCTTCCCTATTTAATCTTATCATACTGCCTGTTTGCAAATCATAAAACTAATACAATTTACTGTCTTCTTCTCCTGCATTTTTCTCAATCATTTGATTTCAGATGTTAAGATTTGATACACACATCTTCTAAGCCGCTGATATATAACGCACACATTTGTCTTCACTAGTAGTCTTCAGTCTTCGACGTATTCTTCGACAAAATACAGCACGATATCTTCCTTAACCAACACTATAAACTAAATCACTATAATTCTTGCAGTTAATTTTATCTCCCTAACTCTTATTTAAAAGGGTGCTATTACTGTCTCCTAATCAGGAGATATACTCCCCATAAGACGCTTTGTTTAACAACTTCAAATCCAATCAATTACGATCTCACTTCATTTGATCATTTCACAGTAATGTTTCATCTATATCCTGCAGATTTTATCCATTCTTCACTATTCTCACTCTAACGCATTAACCTCCTCTTTACTAATATCATTACAAAATATCCTATCCTCCTTGCCCATAAAGACACACACACATTCACTGTCACCTCTTCATTACTACCAATGTTATAAAATTTTCGAAATGTTCCCTCCATACTCTCGCCCTCACATTCTATTTCAAATTCCCTTGTATGTCCTCTATCATCCTCCTTCCAAACTGTTATTTTACCTCTTTTTTTCCTTCTACGTAGCAGCTTTTGGAGTGATTGGGGTGGTGCTTTTTCCTTCTTATATAATTCAAAACATCTTACTTTTGAAATTTCATCATGGCTTTTAGTCACAAACTTAACTCCCTTCTTTTTATTTTATACTATATAGTACTAAAACACGTTTTAAAACCTAAAGACAATAACCTAAAGACAATAACCTAAATACTCAAACAGGCATTTACAAAATAAATTGTGAAAACTGTTCAGACACTTATATAAGGAGAAACCACAACTTTAATTAGAATCAGTCAACATAAATCCGATCTAAAGGACGATAAACAATCATCTTTATTTAGTCAACATTGACAAATAATAACATAAAGATAATATTAGACTCTGCTAATATCATAATAGCCGCCATTGTCAAACCCGAAAACAGAAATCATGATCATTTATAGATAGAAAACCAAAAATTCAATCTACCAGAGGTGATAGTTTCTGTCTGGAGAATAATTACAGAAAATCTTTACATAAATAACGACTTCTCTCACAAAAATGCTCAAAAAAATTTTAACGAAACGATGTATCACATGAGTAGCCAGAAAAGTCCGTAGCACAAGCAAACTTACTAGTCAAAATCATCAAGAATCGAAAACCAATCAGATTCAGTCCACGAGAAGATGAGGCAAATCCATATGCACACAGAAAAAAGCTATGAATAAGATCAAGTTGAATAAATAATTTAAGTGAATGGTAAATTACTAAATAAAATATTAATAATTATGATCTAATCACTTTGAAGATTTATTACCTCCAGGGTTTATTTAATATATAGATATATATATTATATCTATAATATTTATATATTAATTAATATATATATATACATAACACTACCATCATTAACAATACATATTTATACCCAATAATATATTAATAATATATAAATATAATATATAAATATATAATATTATATTACTATATATATATATATATATTATATATATATATATACCACAATATATATTGATATATTATATATATATATATATATATATATGATATATATATTATATAGTATATAATTATATATATATAAAATAATATATAGGTATATAATCATAGTTAAGCATACATACCATCAAGGAGTTTTAATTTATATTATATATATAACTATATTATAATTCATATATATATATATATATTATAACCTTATATGGCCCCGCACCGCACTATATAAAGCATGAAATATATTATGAATATAATTATTTATATTATATAAATATATAATAATATATATATATCTATATATACTAATAATTATATTATATTTATATATAATATATATATTTATAATAATTACTTTTATATATATAGTATATATAATATATATATATATTATATATAATTACAACCTACTAATATAGCTATATATAAGCACTATATTAGTATAGCTTATACTATATAATATATATTGATTATATAATAATAATTATATTATATAAATATATATATTATGTATATATATATATATGATAGTATATATATAATATTTTATATATATATATTATATATATATATATATATTATATAATATATATATATAGTATATATATATATTTATAGTATATATATAATTAGTATATATAGTATATATTATTATATATATATTATAATAAGTAAATATATATATATAATATATATGATGTAATATATATAGTATATTTAATATATATATAATATTATATATAATATATTATATATATATATTATATGTATCGTATATATAGTATATATAAATATATCCTTAACAAAAAATTTTTTTTTAAGCGTGTGAAAAATATATTTTCAAAATAAAATCTTTTTTAGCTTAAATTTGTATAGTAATTATTAGAAACTGCTTCATAAGATTGAATCAAACAAATAGATTCAATGTCCAACTTTGTTTCTTTTGGTAATGATGATCTAAAGTTGGTAAGCTTTTTGGTAATGGGGTTTAAATAGTTTGTTTGATTGGGGGTTGGGGTAGGAGGAATTTCTTATTTCCTTTGATTAATAAAGGTACTCTAATAGGACTGCTTTGAACTGGGATAGGTTAGCATTTTATTAATTATCTATATATATATATATATATATATATAATAATATATATATATAAATATATATATCTTATATATATATATTATTATATATATATATTTATTATATAATATATTATATATATATATATATATATATATATATCTAGGTGATTATTTGGTTTAAGAGCGCAATCATCAATCCTATCTAAAAACTAAATAAGCCACAGGGAAAAGGAATACAATTTTGGAAATACTGGTCCAATTTTAGGGCGGAAAATTTAAAAAAAAAAAAGTAAAAAAAAAAAAATAAAATAAAAATATATATATTCAAAAACTAACAATAGTACAGCGAAAGAAGATACTATTTTGAATCCTGGTAAAATTTTTAGATAGGAAAATGTAAAAAAATAAAAAATAAAAATAATTATTGCTAATAATTGATTAGAGAGCCTATGAGAGCATATTAGAGCTTTTATTGGTTTACTCGTTAAAATAAATAGAGCTTTTCTTTTTAAATTTTAGCTTTTTTTTTTTATTCTTTTCTAAAGGATTACACCAAGGGTATAAGTCCGCACCAGGATGCAGAGTCGGGGTCCTCTCGAGCATTCGGGAATACGTAGTAGGACTAATTCCCCCTCCGAGGGTCTCCGGAACCCCGCTCTTTGGATTTGGGTGTCGCGGAGGTTCCCCCGCCCCTCCTACGGGGTATTGGAAACGTCCCCCCCTGTGTTCCCGTCGGCTCGAAGCACTACTTGCCGTGTAATACCTTTCAAATAATATAATATATATATGTATATATTCATATATATATATTATATATATATTATATATATAATATATAATATATATGTATTTATATTATTTATATATATATATATTGTAATAGTTAGTGATCGCTGTCCTAAAAAAAAAAATAGCCAATATTTTTTAATTTATTTATTTATTTATTTATTGTTTTACATTTTACTAACTAAAAGTTTTACAAGGATTCAAAAAATGTATTCCTTTTCGCTGTATGTATGTAGTTTTTTGAGATATGTTTTTTTTTTTTTTTTTTTTTTTTTTTTTTTTTTTTTACAGTTTCCGCAAGTAAAATTTGTCAGGGTTCAACAATGTATTCCTTTTTTCTGTAACTATTGTAGTTTTTGAGATATGGGATCGAGATATTTGTGCTCTAAGGCCAATTATTCACCATTATATATATAATATATATATTTATATATATAATATATATATATCTATATATATATATATCTATATAATATGTTATATATATAGTTATATATTATTTATATATATATATATATATATATTATATTATATATTATATTTTATATATATATATTATTATTATATTTAAATATATATACTTATATATATACTATATATTAAATAGTATAGATATATATATTATATATTATATATATATATATATATATATTTCTTTGCGTGTGGTGCATTTCCGGGTCTACCAGTCCTCCCGGCAAGCTTATATTTTGTGAAAGCATCTATTGTGCAGGTGTTATACCGGTCCTTGTTATTGGCGCTAATCTCATCGTGAAGAGCACAACAGGGAGGAGCTGCGTCCAACTCTACGGTCTTAAATCATTTTCATTCTGCATGCAACGGAGACACGCAAGTAAACTGCGATGGACGTTTCCTACTAATCTGTTGCAGGCCTGATTTGCAACACAGGTAACCCTATGCTTGATACCTAATAGGTGGCACATGTCTTTAGATAACCGACATTTGAAGGTACCCCAACGATCTGAAGCTAAACCAGTAGGAATACCTGAAAATGGAAAGATTTCTCTTATTTCTCGTTGATGACTTCCTCGCTATTTATTTCTCGTAACGGTATTTCAAAAATATATTTACTATATCTATCTATTAGGGAAGACAAATATTTATATCCACGATCATTTTGAAGTTTAATTATGTTCACATGCATTATTTTGAATTTTTTTTTTTAACTTCCTGAAATTTTGCAATCTCTGGCTGAATTGCCGCCACAGTTTAATTTATCTGAAATGTAGTACATGCGTGGACGTACGTATTTATTCTATTCTGCATGCATTTGAATACAAACTCGTTTCTAAAACTTATTAAGGTTCTGTTTATCCCTAAATGCCCTGGATAGTGATATTCTTTAATTACTTCGATATGTATTCATTTGGGACAAAGACGTGTGAATAAAACTTCAAAAATCCACCTACTACTATATAGTTTCTTCTTGTTTAAATATTTTCGCTTGATAATTTTAAAGTTTGGCTTCTGTTCCTGATTTATCTATATTTTTTTGTCAAATATTTATTTATCTTTTCTTTGTAATCTGCGATAGTTTTAAAATCGACTTTTTTTCTTTATCTTATCAAATAGTGTTTGTGTTTTTTTATCACACAGAGTTAACATATTAGTAAAATTCCACAAAATCTGCTTCTACCGTTATGTTATTAAACTTCTGCAACATGTTTGTCTCGAGAGCTATCTCTCCTGTAACAGTCATTCCCTTTTGTTTTTTCACTTATAATCTTGTTTCTAAGACTCTCTTTGCTGATCGCCTGACTGCAAACTCGCTCCTCATTGGCTGAAATTCAGAGAGGGAGTGGTCATTTTCCCACCCTTCTGAGATTCATGTCAAGCGTTTGTTCCTGTGTCCATCTCCTCTTCAATTATTTTGTTATTAAGTAAGTGCTTCATCAAAGCATTTTGTTTTGTTGATACGATCTTCCAATTTATTTCATAAGCGCTTAATAAGTTTAAATCTCTCACTTCCTGGCTTTGTAATTTTTAGAAAATTATTTTTATTTAACTAATTTCTCGTGGTGGTATGTGTACCATTATAACTTGTTTCAGCCATTAAAAACTAATACATTTTTAAAAGAGCTTTGCGAGGACTAAAAGCAGTTTGTTTGCATGAGCGTATTTCTTTTCATCCAATTTAAATGACCGCTATAAAAGCGATGGCTAGCTTTGTTCTGTATCTTTAATATGGCTGTTGAGAAAAGCTTCCTCAGCCTTGTACACGTAAAATTTTATTGAAGCATTTGTGTGATATAAGCCAAATTTTGCCCGGCTCAGCTGTGCCTTTTTATATTTTTGAACGTCGTCTCCACTTTTCGTTTAATTCTATTTGTTTTAATTTGAATAAAGCTTTGAATCTAAGAAATTTATAAAGTGGTTCACTTATATGAGGAAAAACCGAGGCAATGTTTTTCGATGAAAGCCTATTTTTCAAGGAAGGATAAGTAGTTCTTTTGCCCTTTTAGTCTCTCCATTTATAAAAATGGTTTCTATTTTTCTGCTAAAGGCAAAATCACTCGTGTAGAAAACCTAAATAACTATTTTAGTTTATTCGATTTCACATATATCAAGTTAGGGCCAAATTATGAAACAGTGGTACAGGTTAAACCACTTATCCGAATAAAACCATAAGTTCCTTCTCCGTCTAACAGCCAATTAAAATAAAGTCACATAAATATATACTGGAAAACTTTTTTGTTCATATATCTTTGTAGCTTACCAAGAGAAGTGTATTTCGGTAGCCATCTGGAGGGAAATTAATTTGGAAGTTCCCCAAGAAGAAGTTATGGTGAAATATTTTTGATAATCGTCGTCGATAGGCAAATGATAAAAAACATTGTGAGATCAAACTTGATATATATTCTCGAGCCTTTGAATTGCACAAAACATATTTTGTATATTTGACAAGTTAAGACTTTTAAAATCCGATATGAGACATGCTACCATTGACTTTTCTAGAACAACAATGAAAAACTCCATGGTGTTTTGCATTAGTTTCAACATTATAGTATTTAAAAGTCTGTTCATTTTCTTTGTTTTTCAAAATAATTTTTAGGGTATTCATAAATATCATATTTTTATTGGAGAACCGCTTATTTTCTCATGATGGGGAAGGTCTCAGCAAGTTCTTTAGATACACTCTAAGGCAAATTAGGATCGCTTTCAAAAACACATGTGTTTCTTCTCTATTCTGAGACATTTCCTTTAAGTCTTTTCTTTTCGCTCACCGTATTTTCAAATATTTTTAGACCATATTTTAAGGTGCTCGTCTCACATGTTTGAATTTTTACTTTTCATATGCATTTAAAAAGTTTTATACTTTTTTATCATGGGATTAAGGCATGCATTCTAATAATGGGTAGAGAGGAATCTTGTTGATCGGTGAAAGAAATTTGAGAAGAGCTTGCACCAACGAGAAAATTATGGTATATATGTTATTTTCTAGATTTTACGAAACGTTAGTCACGGTTGTCATTACATATTGTTTAATAAAAAAATTTATATTAAAACCATATTACTTTAAAAGGGGACTGCCTAAAATAAATGCACTGGTAATC
>JABUQX010013977.1:27500-30000 GCA_015478945.1 Trachelipus rathkii
ACGAACCTGCTCATCCCATCAACGATTACAGCTCCCACCTTATCGGCAGAAGCTGAAGCGTCACCAGAGACAAAGCAGTCACTCCAATTATAGTTCGCGTAGAAGCAACGCAAGGCCCCCAATCGGCCCGATCAAAGTGCCAGAAAAAAAACGCGTAGGGCAGGATGGAGCTTGTTGAAAGAAAGTATAAAATTAAGACATATAAGGTTGTGGTCAGATTTACCAATAGGAGCGAAGGTGGTGTATTTATAGAGAGAAGGACTAGTGGTGAAACATAGGTCAAGTGTGTTCAAAAATTGGTTGGGACGATCCGGAATGTGTGTGGGTTCTTTAATTAGTTGCTCCAGATCGTTGAGAATGCTAAATGATTCGGCCTCCTCCCCACCTAAATCAGTATGAGAGGACTCCAACCATTCGTGTTGTGTACATTGAAATCCCCTAAATAGGGGACCTCAGTATTTGGATGAAGATATAACAGTCTCGTGGGAAGTAGATATTCAAAAAGGGCGTGAACATCACTCATGTCAAGAGAACAGTAGCTCAGAAACACAAGATTATTGTAGTAGAAGGGAGAAAAAGATTTAAACCCACAGAACATCGAAATTAGGAGATTCAAGAGATTCTCAAGACGTGTTACAAGAGTGTTTATGTTTACATAGGCACATACTCCACCCTTTAGACGGAAATTATGAAATAAGATATATATATATATATATATATATATATATATATATATATATATATATATATATATATATATATATATATATATATATATATATATATATATATATATATAACACAACCCTATTATATATATATATTTATTATTATCAGGAATATATATATCTGTATATATATATATATATATACGCTTTCTTTCTCTATATATCTTTATTCCAATCTATAACTTTAATCATCTGCATATATGCAATGATATATAATAATAATGTAATAATAATAATAATATATATATATATATGTAATAATAATAATAATATAATAATAATAATATATATATATATAATATAATAATATATATATAGATACAATAACAATAATAATGATAATAAAAAAAATAATAATATGGATATATAATACAGTGTATGTAACAATAATAATATATATATATATATATATATATATAATATATATATATATATATATAATAATAATATATAATAATAATAATAATAATAATATATGTAATAATATTATAATAATAATAATATATGTATATATATATATATATATATATATATAATATATATATATATAATAATAATATAATAATATATATAATAATAATAATAATATATATATGTAATATGGAAATATATACAGTAATATATATATATATAATATATGCTTGCCTATATGTATATGTATAATAATAATATAATAACAATAATAATATATGTGTATATATATAATAATAATAATATATAATAATAAATAATATAATAATATAATATATATATTCATATATATATAATATATATATATATATATATATATATAATAATAATAATAATATATATATATATATATGTAATAATAATATATAATATATAATAATAAATATAATATATATATATATATATAACAATATAATAATAATATATATGTAATAATATATATAATATATATAACTCACTGCTATATATATATATATATAATATATATTATATATATGAATATCATAATATATACATATAATATATCATGTATATGTATAATAATATGTAATAACAATAATAATATCAATAATAATAATAATATGATAATAATAGTAATAATATAATAATAATAATAATAATAATAATATTAATATATAATAATAAATATATATATGTAATAATAATAGCAATAATAATAATATATATATGCAATATATATAATAATAATAATATATGTAATAATAACATATATATATATATAATAATATTTCAATAATAATAATAATATATATATATGTATAATAATAATAATATGTATATAAGCAATATATATGTATGTTATATGTTAATAATAATATCAATAATAATATGTAATAATAATAATAATAATAATAATAACTCTCAATAATAATAATAACAATATATATATATAATAATATGTATAATATATAATAATAATAGTAATAATATAAATAATAATATATAATAATATATTATATATGTAATAATAATAATAATATGCACATAATAATATAATATAATAATAATAATATGTAATAATATAATAACTAATATGAATAACAAATTTTTATGGATGTATATATATATATATATAATAATATATATACATATATATATATATAATAATAATAATATATAATATATGTATAATAATAATAATATAATAATAATATGTATGCGTAATAGCAATATATATATGTATATATAATAATAATAATAATATAATATTATATATATAATAAAATATATAATAATAATATATATAATAATAATATATATATATATGTAATAATAATAAT
>JABUQX010013977.1:35000-40000 GCA_015478945.1 Trachelipus rathkii
AAAAGAAAGAAGAAAAAGGAAAGAAAAATAGAAAGAAAGAATCAAAGAAAGAAAGAAAGGAAACTCAAACTAATTAAATAACACAATAGGCGAATAAAGAAAAAAATCTTTGAAATTACTTTATAATGAATCGCATTATGAACAAGACATATGAAGACAAAGATGAAACAATATAGGAGGAAATTAAAAAATTTCCCATAGAGACTTAATTGAAAAGGAGGAGAAGGAGGAGGAGGAGGAGGCTTCGATCGATCTTCACAATGGATTATCATTTAAATACTTGGAGGGAAAGTAACCAGTTTTAGTCAATTATATAATTGGGCCATTTATCAATTTTTAAGACAAGAGATTTCTCACACTCTCACACAAACACAGTCATATATATATATATATATATATATATATATATATATATATATATATATATATATATATATATATATATATATATATATATATATATATATATATATATATATATATATATATATATATATATATATAACAGTCATATATGTAAATATATATATGCTATATATATATATATATATATAATAATATATATAATAATATATATATATATAATATATATAATAATAATAATATATATATAATATATATATATATATATATATAATAATATATATATAATAATAATAACTAATAATAACCAATAATAATAGCACCAATAATAATAACATATATATATATAGATAAAATATATATATATGTTTATATGTATGTAATATATGTATATATAATAATAATATATATATATATATATATGCCTTAATAATATAACAATAATAATAATATAATATATAATATATGTATATATGTAACATATAATAATAATAATAATATATATATAGGATAGGTGTGTGTGTGCGCTTTCCTGCGTGCGTATATTCACAAGTACGCATACAAGGTGTAAAAGCTTGAATATGAACGTATACGAATGCAAAAAAGCATTTCAATATGCTTTAAAAAAAAAAACCTTCATTGGAAAAAGAATGATAATAATAATAATTAAAACTTTATTTATAATGCAAATATGTAGCAAGTTTCAAAGCTGGGAAGCCTTCAATCTCATTTACATATTTAATTTGACTGGCGAAGGACTTCTCTCAGTACTTTCCAACGAATTTGCATTTTAGCGTATAGGTTACTTTAAAGGCCAGCTTTATTCATTATTCCTTCTCCCCTTCAATAATTGAATTGGCTCCGAGGAGAAGTTACACTGTGACGATTGGCGCGAGATCGTTCGCTAATTTCCGAGAGTTACATTAAATTCGTTTAAATTCTTTCTTATTAAGGTAACTAACTTCTTTATTATGGTATACCAGAGTATATATATATATATATATATATATATATATATATATATATATATAAACAATATATATATATATATATATATATATATATATATATATATAATATATAATATATATGTATATATATACTATATATATATATAATATAGCAATAATAATAATATATATATATTTATATATATATATATATATATATATATATATATTTCTTCTTTTTTTTATATATAGGGAGATATATATATATATATATCTCTGCAGTTATGTATATATCTATATACTATATATATATATATATATATATATATCAGAGGTGGGCGCGCAAATTTTAAACTTTAGAGCGCAAACGCAAAAGCGCAAAGTGGAAAAATTTAGTCCGCAAGCGCAAAAGCGCACAATTTTCAAAAAAATTAGTCCGCAAGCGCAAAGCGCACATGTCCGCAAATCAAATTTTTTTAAAAAACACAAATTTAGGAGCGCAAAAAATATAAAAAAATAAAGCGCAAGTATTTAAAGATGAATTATTTTTAAATTTTAATTGAAAGATGCAAATATATATAACAAAAAATGAGAAAGATTTTAATCTTATTCAATTATCTGTGATCTTCCTCCTCGCTCTCCTCTTGCATTCTGAATAGGGTCATATTCCCTTTCATAAAGATAAATTTTTCAAAATTGCTGGATGCCATGGCTGCCCTCTTTGCTCTTAGAATCTCAGAGCCTTGACTAAACAACCTCTCCACGGCCGCTGAGCTGGGTAATGGGGTATTATACTTAATAAACAAGTCCACTCAGACCTCCTGGTATTCACACGGAAACAGGTTCGTAGTGAGAGGGGTACTGTGGTGAACATTTACTGCAGACCAGCTATCCAAGATTTGTCCCAACTTCTCCTCCAGAGGTGTCTGCTGGATATATGGGCCCTTCAGTTTCTGAAATATTTAGAAATGGTATCAAGAACTCAAATCTTTTTAAGTTTCATTTGAACATTATGTCAGTGTATTGTGAATATATATGTAATATATAAATTGTATATATATATATATATATATATATATATATATATATATATATATACTATATATATATATATATATAATATATATATATATATATATATATATATATATATATATATATATATATATATATTATTGTTATATATTATATTTTTTTTTTTGTTTATTTCGCGGTGGTAGTGCGTACAGCCTCCCTCATTCACACCCCCTCTCATCTCGCCCTCACCCACCTCCTCCACCCCACTCTATCCCTCGCCAACACCCTACCCTCTTCCTCCCCCATCCCTCCCTCCTCCATCATCTCCTTTATTCCATCCATCCACCTCCTTCTTGGTCTCCCCCTTCCTCTCCTTCCTATCCCCTCCGCCTCCCAAACTCTTCTAACCACTCTCTGCTCCTCCATTCTCACTAAATGCCCATACCATCTTAACATTCCCTTCTCCGCTCTTCCCACCAGACCATTCCTCCAATCACACCTCTCCCTCACCACCCTATTCCTAATCCTCTCCCTTCTGCTAACCCCACAAACCGCTCTCAACCCCTTCATCTCAAATACTTCCAACTTTTTCCTGGACCTAGCATTCAACCCCCACGTTTCACACCCATACAACACCGCTGGTACACAGATTTTTTCAAACATACTTATCTTAACTTTCCGTGATAGATCCCCCCCTTTCCATATTTCTCTCAGACCACTCAACGCCCTCATTCCTTCACCTATTCTATGTTCTATCTCCTCCTTCATCCCTCCCCCCTTACCCAACTCCATCCCTAAATATCTAAAAATCTTTACTTCTTCCAATACTACCCCCCCTACTCTAACCTCTAACCCTCCCCCCCCTCCCCTTCCTCCCCCTCAAACACTAACACTTTACTCTTACCTGGATTTATTTTAAGCCCCTTTTGTCCACACACTCTCTCAAACTCCCTCACCAAATACCTCAGCCCTTCCGCGTTCTTCGCCACTAGGGCAGTATCATCCGCAAACAGTATCATGTTCACTTCCCTTCTATCATTCCCATTCATCAATTCCACCCCCCTCCCCTCCCTCACCATTCCTCTGCAAACCCTCTCCATAAACAAATTGAATAGCCACGGCGACATTACACACCCCTGCCTCAATCCACACACCGTCCCAAACATCTCACTCTCCCCTCCTAACACTCTCACACACATTCTACTATTCCTATAAAAAGCCCTAATACCTTTCCCTAAATTACCCCCCACCCCATTTTCCTCCAACACCCTCCACAGTTCACCCCTATTCACTCTATCATATGCTTTCTCTAAATCTAAAAAACATCCATACACTTTCCCTTTCCTCTCAATACTTTTCTCCACAAGCATCTTTAGTGTGAACACTTGGTCCACACACTATATATATATATATATATATATATATATATATATATATATATATATATATATATATATATATATATATATATATATATATATAATACAAGAATGCTTAAAGTTTGTTCCAAATTATAAAAATAACTCACCATAAATGGGTCACTTTCAGACTCAGTCCCATCACCTTCAGTGCCTTAATGTGGAGGAGTAAGATTCGATGCAATATTACACTTTATTTCCTCCAGTATCCTGGTCTTGGCAGCTTGGTACTTCCCCTCATTTAACCTACGTACCACTCCGAGTTTGAAGTGAGGATGCAGGGCTGTTGCCATAAGCAAATCAAAATCATCAAAGATACTGCTGAACCTCGGTTCAAAGCCCTTTTCTTTCCCTTTGTTTGCCTTTGGTTGCTTTAGCAAGTAGTTGACTAAGTTTTTGGCATAGTTAAATTTTTCCACCTCTCGTTGCATTTCCCCGATCTTGTCCTTGAGGAGGAAGAGATTATGCAATAGGACTCCCGCGTACGCATTCTTCTCTTCCTGCAACATATCAAGCCTAACAGCAATAGGCGTCATTATTTCGATGTACTCCGCAATTACCTCCTTATCACTTTTATTAAATACTGGAAGACAAGGCTTTTGCTCCATACAAATGTTGTTGATTTGTGTCATGCGACCATCAAGGTTCTTAAGCAGGTCTTTTATAGAATCGTATAGGGAGTTCCAGCGAGTAACACTTGGTGTTTTAAGCTTTGTTCCCAACTCCTTCTTAATTCTCGCAGCAGTTGTAGTTTTTCTGTGGGCATTCCACAATTCCTGTGCTGCTAAGTGTCTTATTAAATGGATCTTGGTACCAGAGGACCAGCGAGGAACATTTGAAACATCCTTAGTAGCCAAGATGTTTAATGTGTAGGAAATGCAACGGTGATGTTTAGTTAGGCTAAGTGCATCATGTTCTTCAAGTAGATTTTCTAGCTGGAGAGGTTTTGTCTGCAGAACCTCTGTGTCACTAATTTGCTCCATCTCTTCACGCGTAACCACTATCTCTGCAATCGGTACCTGTTCTTCCTCTTCGTCACCCGTTTCTGCATGAGCATTCACCCGAAAGGCTGCACAGAAATTTGCATCGTTATCTGTTGTAATGCAGACAACCTGAAGATAAATTTTTTTAATTTAGTTGTTTCCTTATTAATTTGGAGTTATAATTTTTTTCAGCATTACGTTATTATTTCAAATTGATTTTTACTGACCTTTTTTTTTTTTTTATTTCATAAGCGATTCTGTTAATGTTA
>JABUQX010013977.1:45000-74053 GCA_015478945.1 Trachelipus rathkii
TCGCAATGACACTTGAAAATATCATTATTACTGAATTATCAACCATCTATGGTTTAAAGTCATGAATTTCTGTACTTGTTTGACTACTTGCATCATCTTCTATGCTTTTCCTACTGTTCATATTGTGTTTTATATTGCTCCAGATTGTATTCTCTGATGAATCCACCATTGCTGTGCTTGATGATCGTGTGCAGAGCGTGAGAAGGCGATCAGGTGAGGAATTTAAACCCGAATGCCTGAAAAAAACGGTAAAATTTCCACAGAAAATCATGGTGTGGGGTGCCATTTCTGTTCATAGCCCAAGTCGATTGAAGATTGTTGAAGGCACCATGGACCAGCATAAGTACATAGAGGTACTAAAAACTCGTTTACTACCTCAAACAAGGGATTGGTTTGGCGATAGACCTTGGATTTTTCAACAGGACTCCGCCCCGTGTCATTCAGCGAAGTCAGTAAAGAGATGGTTCACACAGAATGGCGTAGAGGTACTTCCATGGCCTGGAAATTCACCTGACATGAACCCTATTGAGAGTTTGTGGTCCGTGTTAAAAGATGAAATACACAACGTTTCAATTACGACCAAAGTACAACTCATAGAACGTCTTATTCAGGTTTGGTTTCATTCCGAAAAAATCCGAAATTTGTGCAGAACTTTAATTACTGGCATGCCCAGTCGCGTTAAAGCACTTGCAGGTGCCAAAGGTGCCCAAACCAAGTATTAAAATATTTATATTGTCCTGGTGTATTAAAATAAATTCAAAAAAATTGAAATAAATTAAATTTCATAACCTTTTTATTCAAAAATAGCAAATTTTTAAAAAATCTATAATAATTTGGACAGTACTATATATATATATATATATATATATATATATATATATATATATATATATATATACAGCATAAATAAATATATATGTATATATATATATATCACATATATCCCTATATATATATAACAATGTAAACAAGAATATATACTATATATATATATATATATATATATATATATATATATATATATATATATATATATATATATATATATATATATATATATATATATATATATATATATATATATATATAATTTTTTTTAGTGGTTGTACAGAACCCACCACGGAACACAAATGAGGGGCCATGATAGGTTGGAAATCCAACTCTGTGGGTGGATCCTTACATAACACTTTTTATTAATGTTTAAGAAAACATTTATTTATATATCATACAGGATATTCAGTCTCTGAAGGTAGAAAAATTGAGCTACAATTGAAGTGGAACGATTCAGACAAGACATGAGATGGGCTTTTGGAAGGTGCTATTTACTGTAGTGTGGGAAAAGAGCGATGGCTGGTGGAGTCTAGTTCAGTTGAGGACAATAAATGAAGATGTAGTGAGCTGATTGAAAAGGTATGGTATGGAAAAATTTCCTGGCTGGGATGATCCCGTAACATCTAGTGACTGTGAGTGATATATTTTGTGGCAAATGAGGAGTGCGAGTTTCACCTCCTGTAAGAGATTTTGTCTGTGATAGGAAGACCACTCGCCAAAATCTGGCTTTATATTTCGAAGTTTCGCCAAAAGCCGATCTTTTTTACAGCACTCCTGCCAGCGAGCTCTTCCGATGTTGTGGAAGAGCTGGATAATTATCGGTTGATGGAAGGAGACCTTGTCGAATGGTATCCGGAGGTACCGAAAACAGCCCCTTTATCAGAGGTTTCATTGCCAACCATCCCTGCATGAGAATTGGTCTAACAAAGTGCAATTCATTTCTTGCGAGAGTGGAGCTGTCTTAGAAATTGTTGTACCGGGTACCATCGTATTTTTGGAATATGGGGCGGCTTTGAGCGGCTTGAAGGCACTGAGTGAGTGCGAAAAAATCCCGTATGAAAAGTCATGGTTAAAGAATATAATTCGTTTTACACTCACCATTATAGTACTCGTTCGCGAAGCCTGTTGCACCACTGTTACGACGAACGACGCGGGATCTACCATTATTCGGAAGCGCGAGCGCGTCTGGCATTCAAAGTAAGCCACGACGTAATGGACGCCTTCTCCCTTCGTCCAACATCATATGGACTACCGAATCGACTTTCTTAATATAGACATAAACCGCGTTCGCTCAGTACCGCTTCCAAAATTTGTTTATTATAATAATAGATTTTTCTTAAATAAATTTTTAATCTAATATCTAAAAGAAAGTTTAAAAAAAAACTTACCCAGGCAAAGATTTCCTAAAATAGAACGCAACGACGTAATCGTTGCCATTTTGTTCTCACGGTGGCTTCTCACTTCGTCCAACATTCAATGGATCGCCGTTGCGCCTTTCTGGAGAGAGAATTATGAAACACGTCCACTCAGCACAGCTTCCAAAATAAACTGACTCTTCTTTTTCGGAAAATCTCTCTCGTATAGTCGTCGCGTTTCACGAAGGCGACTGGCGAACTCGTTGAAGAAGATAGACTCGACTGATAAATTTCAACTTTTTTGGCGCCTTTTTCAATCACAATCTTTAAAAAAAACATTTTTATGTAAATTTACTTATTACTGCATACTTTTCAATATTGAATATGAGGCAGCGATGCGTCTTTCACTAATTTTTTCAATAAACGACTTTTATACATATAACATTTATAATAAAAATTATTAAAAACCTTACCGTTTCGGTGCTCCGTTCGCGAGCCTGTTGCACCACTGTTTGACAACGACTCGGGATCTACCATTATTCGAAAGCGCGAGCGCGTCTCGCATTTCAAAGTAAGCATCACGACGTTATAATGGACGTCTACTTCTCCCTTCGATTTCCAGTTCCATCTCTATGGACACACCGAATCGACTTTCTTCCTAGATACATGTAAAAACACCTTCGCTCAGCACCGCTTCCAAAAATTGTTTTATTATGAATAGATAATTTCTTAAATAATTTTTAAATCTAAAATCTAAGAGTAACTATGAAAAAAAAACTCTACCCAGGCGAATGAATTTCCTAAAAATTTAGATACACCACGACGTAATCGTGCAATTTAAAAATTAATACCAATCCACCACGCCTATCATAAACACACATACGCTCATAGCAAACAAGCATTACAAACACATAAACTGACATCTTCTAATCTTCGAAATGTAACCCTGTAATAGTCGGTCACGGCACGTTATCACAGACGAGGGCGATTGGAAAATTCGTTTGAAGAAGATTAGACTCGACTGATAAATTTCTACTAGTTCATTCCCCCATTACCAATGCCTTTGAACAATCTTTAAAAAAATGTTTACTTAGAAGAAATTTCCATGAATTTATTATGAATTAATTTAATTTTTTCTTTACTGTGTGGCGGCGGCTCGCCTTTCATTAGTTTTTTTTTTCAGTAAAATAATTTTTAAATAATAACATATAGTACATTGAAGTTTGTTTCATTTGAATTATTTCTAAATTTAAAAAATTTACCAAGAGGAACTTTATAACAAAAAGAAATTTACACAAGACTGAAGTTTTCTTAAAATAGAATTAGCCACGTTTTCGCTTCAGGCATCCTGTGGGTCGCCGAAAGCGCCTTTCATGAGGAAGAATTATAAAACTCGTCCGCTCAGCACCGCTTCTAAAAAGGATCGTTTAATAAGTAAATTTAAATTATAAAAAATTCTTTTTAAAGATTGATATATATAAAATTTGGTCGCACGAAAATAAAAATTTAAAAAAATTTCAGTCGATGTAGCTGCAGGTTGTTCACGGGGTGGATCATCGGAATTGCGGCCCTCATGAAGCGCCCGATGACTAAGCAGGGGCGAATTCCGAGAAAGAGAGTCGGCTCGCAACTAGGACATGCAGACACCGGACATGTAGACACGTCGACATGTAGACACCGACATGTAGACAGACATGTAGGACCACTGAAATGTATGACACCGACAATGTAGACACCGACATGTAGACACCAACATGTAGACACCGACATGTAGGCACCCAACATGTAGACACCGACATGTAGAACCAACATGTAGACCCAAACATGTAGACGACATGTAGACACCGACATGTAGACAACCGAATGTAGACACCGAACATGATAGACACCGACATGCAGATAAAGACATGTAGACACGACCATGTTAGACACCTGACAATATAGACACCGAATGATATGAACACCGACAAGTAGACGCCCGACATGTAGACACCGACATGTTGACACCGACATGTAGACACGGACATGTAGACACCGACATGTAGACAGACATATAGATCACCAGACATTTTTTGAAAAGTCGAATTATTTCTTTCGGAAAAAAGCAGTAATGGATTATTTAATTAAATTATAATAATATAAATAATAACTTATATTTTTAACTTGAATTATTTTTAAATTACTAAAATCAAAGAGAAACTTTTAAAAACAACTTAACCGAGCACGAAGATTTTCCTAAATAGAAATGCAACGACGTAATCGTTAGGCGTTTTTATTAACTTACGCGGCACTTTCTTCCTTTGTTCAGCTTCATGTGGGCCTTGACCTAAGCGACCTTTCATTGAGAGAGAATTATACAGATACGATTAAGCACCGCTTCTAAATAAACTGACTCTCTACTTTGGAATTATGCCCTTGCTTAAGATATCGCAGCTTAATTCATGAGATCAGATGGCCCAAGGACTGAACAAAGGGGAGAAACTCACCACATTGAAAAAGATGACTCCGAACAAACTGATAATTGGGTTACAAATTTTTTTTCGCTCAATTTCAATCACGATTCTTTAAAAAAGGAACATGTATTTTGAATTATATTCTTAAATTCACCCGCAGCAATTTTCATTTTTGAGTTATGTTTATTATAATAATAATAATAATATATAGATAATAAATAATAATAAATATATAATAATAAATAAATAATAATAATATAAACTAATTAATAAATATAAATAATAATTAATAATAATAAATAATAGATCTACTTATTAATCTTTAATTCTAAAATCAAAGGAGACACTATTTAAAACAGCAACTTACCCCCGAGACACGAAAGATTTCCTTAAAATGAGAATGCCAAGACGAAACGTCTCCTATTTTTTTTTCTAACCGCGCCTCTCCCCTATCGATTCAGCATCCTGTGGACCGCCGAAGCGCTTTTCTTGAGAGAGAATTAATAAACTCGTCCGCTCAAGCACCACCGCGTCCAATAACTGACTACATCTTCTTCACGGAAATATCGTCTATATGATTAGATCAATACGACTTCAAGAGGGCGCATGAAGCGCCGAAACTGGTATAAGCCATGATTGACTCCGCTGAAATTTTACAATTTTTTTTCTGCCTAATCTCAATTCCACACGATCTTTTAAAAAAAATATTTTATATAATATTCTACTTAATTCAGCTGAATTAACATTTCATTTTGCCATATAGTTGGCGGGGCTCCTTTCTACGAGAGAAGAATTATAAACACAACGATCCGCTAAAGCAACACGCTCCAAAATTGAAAAAATTACTAATAAATAATACAAATCGAACCACTATTAAAGTAATTTTAAAATTCACCTATAATTTAAGAGAAGCTTTTAAAAAAAACTACACCCACGATGGAGAATTTTCCCTAAACTTAGAAAACGACCACGACTAATCGTTTACTTTTTTTTCTCTACCCCGCGCCCTCTTCTCTTTCGTCAGCAATATCACATATAGGCCGCCGAAGCGCCATTCTTACAGAGATAATTGTTAAATACACGTATTAACCGCTTCCACTCACTTCAAACTTAAACTGACTCGCCATTTAGGACGCACGGCTGCGACAATTTAAGTTTTGGCGGGAAACGAAATATTTTCAATATTTATTAAATTTAAAAAACACCAGATGTATAATTATATATACCATTATAATATAACTAGGAAAAATTTCCGTTTCGCACTTAGGGTGGCGGCGCGCTTTTAATTTTATGCGGAAAACAACTTTTTCAAGATTTTAGCAAGAGCGCACTTTAAGTTATGGAATTTTAAACTATGTAAGTAACGAAGGGTTAAAATATAAATATATGCTAAAATAATTAAAATCAAATTCAAAGAGAAATTAAAAAAGTACAACTGAAGCAAACAATATGAATATTCCAAAAATAGATTACACCAGAGCCACGTGAATCGATTAGCTTTTTTTTCACTCAAGCGACTAGCTCATTCATCAAACTCAAGCAAACAGAAAACGCCATTCTTCAAGAGAGAATATATAAATACAACGTCGACTCACTACCACTTACCAAAGATAACTGCTACGACCCATTTGGGCGGTCACGGCGGCGCAAGATATAGTTTTGGCGAGTTGAAACAACCTATTTTTCAGCGTATTAATTTCGAAAAATTAAAAAGTATAAATATAAATTTTATAATATCTAATATAGTATATATAAATAGACTTAATAGACAAAGTATTACGTAACTATTAAATATATAATACATATAAATATAAAAAATACTATAAACTAAAATATATATAATAATATAATAATATATTAAAACTTAATATAAAATAATATTATATATATATTATAATATATATATATATATATATATAATAATAATAATATTAATATATATATATATAATATATCTATATGTTAAATTTATACAATATAGGAAAATTTACTTTTCTCAATATTAGGGCGCGACTGAGGCTTTAGTTTTATGGCCGGAAAAACGTTTTTATTTCAAGGCTTATTGAATACGCCTTTACATTTTTAGTCAGGGAAACAACTTTTTTTGTTAAAAAAAAAATAGTATTCACCTAAATAATTTTTAAAGCTACATTCAATACAAGAAACTTTAAAAACAAAACATTACCCGATGCAAAAAATTTTCCTAAATAATAGAAATCCACGACTGTATCGTTGCTTTATCTTCTTACCACCGTACGCTCTTCTCCCATCTCGTCAGCATCCAAATGGCCGCCTGAAAACGCATTCTTCAGAGAGAATTTTAATAAAACACGTTCCACGCTCATACCACTTCC
The DNA here is from genome assembly GCA_015478945.1 of Trachelipus rathkii. Classification (NCBI taxonomy): domain Eukaryota; kingdom Metazoa; phylum Arthropoda; class Malacostraca; order Isopoda; family Trachelipodidae; genus Trachelipus; species Trachelipus rathkii. Next base: position 51,994 of record JABUQX010013977.1, read on the forward strand.
AAAGTAAACTTGAGATCGTCATTTTAGGGCAAGACAGGCGCGCATTTCATACCGTATTTTTTGGCGGGAAAACGACTTTTTATTCAACGTTAAGAAAATTAAATCATAATATATATATATTATATATATGTAAAATATTACAATCGATAGGGAAACTATATACTTTTCTCTCAAAGGGCGGCGACCCGCGCCTTTAAGTTTATGGCGGGAAAACGGCTTTCTTTTTTCAAGGCTTATTGAAGAGCCTTAACTTTTTAGCGGGAAGCAACTTTTTTTTAAGAAAATAGTTTTCCACTTAATTAATTTAATTAAAGGGGTTGATTACACAGAAAACTTATTAAAATAAAAACCTTACCGAGGCAAAAATTCCTAAAATAGACTCCACGACGTACATCGATGCCCTTTTTTACTCAACGCGGCCTTCTCCTTCGATCCACAGCATCCTTATGGAACTGCCAAAGCGCTTTCTTGAGTAAAGGAGAATTTATAAAACACGTCGCATCAAGCACCGACTTCACAAAAAGAAATACTAAACTCGTTCTTACTTCGGAATTTACGTCTTTTTTCATGGTAATTCGCGTTTTCATGAGGACGATTGGGTGAACTCGTTTTATAAGAAGATAGACTCACTAATAATTGTTTAATTTTTTCTTCGCGCCATTTTCAATTCACAATCTTTAAAAAAAAATTTACATTAAATTTTAAGAATTTCTAAGATATTCATTTTCATTTTTGAATTGAGCTTGTAGACCGTTAAAAGTTAATTTTTTTTTTATTATTCCATTTGTCATAAACATTTTATTAAAATTATTTACTAAACATTACCTTTTGTTGGTGTCCGTAGCGAAATCTTATTTTACCACGGTCACACGTTCGACACAGATGAACGCGCATCCCTGTGGTTGATTGAAGCGCCAGGTGCGCGTACTTACGCATTTCAGTAAGTACGCCATACGACGTAATAAGGCGCCTCTCCCTTAGTATCAGCAGAGAGTTCATATTCACTGAACCGATCGTTCGAACGAGACATCGGATCCCCGATATAACACAACGCCCAATGAGACCACATGCACACACCAAGGGCGAAGTGTAGTCTCGCGAAATTTCGCAGATATGCCATGACATAAATGGGTACTTACCTTAAATTATTTTAAAGTCTAAAATTATAGGAGAAAACTTTTAAAAAACACTATACCCGAAGGCGAAGACTACCTAAAATATATACGCCGCGTACACCGAAAATGGTGTGATCGCTATTCTTTTTTCATCGAGACTTTTTCCAGTATCCTTCCATCATACCCAATGGGCAGCCGAAGCGCCTTTCTCAAAAGAAGAATTATATAAAACAGCGATCGCACAGCACCGCTTTCCCAACAATTACACTGATCATCTATTTCGGAAATTCGCCCTTAGTCATTCACGCATCACAGAGGGCGATGGTAGCGAACTCGTTGAAGAAGTATAGGATCGAATGTTAATATTTCAATTTTCCTTGGTTTGCCTTTAATTCAATCACATCTTGTGGTGAGTAAAAAAAATGGATATAATATTATATAAAAAACAAAATTCTGAACATAATTTAATTTTAATAATAGAGGTGAGGCCGGACACGGCCACTTGAATAATATTTTTTCAGTAAACGACCTTTATAATTATAACATATATGAATTATTAAAACCTTACCGTTTCAGGTGCTCCTCACAGAGTCTTCTTTCAACGAATACCGATCGACGTAACGATGCACGTTATCTCGTTATTACGGTAAGCGCGTAACGTCCATCGATCAACACATCTCAATAGGGCCGCACGAAGGCGCCTTTCATTGAGAAGAGAATTTAAAAATCACGTACCACTCAGCACTCACACTTTGCACGAAAATAAAAACTTCATTTCTTCTTCTTCGAAATTCGCCTCGATTTAGTACGTCGCGTTTCACAGAAGGGCGATGAGCGAACTCGTGAAGAAGATAGACATTCGACTTGATAAGTATTCAAATTTTTCTTATGGCGGCACAATTTTCAATCACATTCTTTTAAAAAAATATAATTGTAAAATTTACTGTATGCATGCATAATTTTCAATTTTGAAAATATGGGCAACGGCGCGTCTTTCTCTAAAAAGAATAAATAGAACACTTTCATTAAATTTCCAAAATTATGTTTATATAATAAAGACCCATTTTACATTAAATAAATTTTCAATATCTAAAAATTTAAGAAACGTTATAAAAAAAAACTCACCATAAATGGGAAGATTTCCTAAAATGGAATGCCACGACGATCGTTGCTATAATATTATTTCACAGCGCCTTCTCACATTCGTCCAACAATCCTATGCCACGCTAGATTAAAGCGCCTTTCACTTGATAGAGAATTATAGATCACGGTCCAAGTTCAAGCACCGTCATCCAATAATAAACTGAATCTTATCTTCTTCGGAATTTCCCTCGTAATATAGTACTCGGTTTGACGAGGGCGAAATGAGCAAAACTCAGTGAAGAAGGATAGACTCGACTGATAAGTTTCAATTTTTTTTCCCGCCAATTTCAATCACGATCTTTAAAAAACTATATATATTAAATTTATCATATCTACTGCATAATTTTCATTATATGAATATGGGAGGCGGTGCGCAGACCTTTCTCGAGAGGATTAATAAACAACGTCCCGCCTCAGCACCGTTTCACAAAATTTGTTTTATTATTAATAATTAGATTACATTAAATAATTTTTAAATCTAAATTAAAGAGAAACTTTAAAAAATCACCGAGGACGAAGATTTTAAATAAAAATAGAACACCACGAACGGAAATCGTTTGCGATTTATTCACACGCAGATCTTTCATTCGTCCAAACATTCCTTATGGCGCACCGCTTGTAAGCGCTTCTTTCTGGAGAAGAGAATTATCACTGACTGATCTTTGCGAGATTTTGCCTTTAAGTCCAACGCGTAGAGGGCGAGGGTTTGAACTCGTTGGACAAGATAGATTGACAGATAAAAATAAATCCATTTGTTTTTCCGAGCAATATAGAATCAAAAATCTTTAAAAAAATCAATATATGTAATTTATATTTTATTACCGCTTTTAAATACGGGGGATAGGCGTCATCGGACTAAATCTGTTAAGGTTCAGTAAATGACTTTTTATTATAACATTTATTAAAAAATATTACAAACCTTACCGTTTCGGATGCTCTGTTCGCGAGACTCTTTCACGACCGTTCGACGACGCTTCATTCCCTTACGTCCACATTCCCTTATCGCAACCTAATAGAACGTTTTCATTCAGAGAGAGTTAAAACAGTCCCTTTCAGCACCGCTTCACCAAAACAAACCGATTCTTTCTTCTTCGGAATATGCCTCATATAAAACCATCGCGTTTTCACGAGGGCGATGGGCGAGCTCCTTGAAGAAGGTAGACTAGTATGGGCAATTTTCAATTTATTGTGCGCTAGTTTGTTAAATACCTACCTTGCCTTTATACTAATTCTAATCTTATTTAAAAAAAAAAATGTCAATCTTAAATTTACTTATATACAAACAAATAAATTTCATTTTGATTGATAAGGGCGGCAACGGCGCGTCCTAGTATTAGTTATTTGTCGATAGTCGATCTTTTTTTATTACACACTTAATAAAAAATATTAACAATCACTTACCGTTTCGATGCTCTCGTTACGTTTAGTCTCTTTCCACGACTCGTTCGAACGACGCTATCTCACCTTTCGCCGAATCCAGACCATCCTTATGGACCCCCGAGATCGCACTTTCTTGAGAAGAAAAAGTAAACAGAGAAGAGAGCCAGAAAAAAGCTAGAGAAGACGAGGAAGAGAGAACGAAGAGAGAGAGAGAGAGTTTATAAAACAAAGGCTTAATATCACAGCTTCCGAAATAAACTGACAACTCTTCTTCGGAATTCGCCCTCGTAGAATCATCGCGTATATGGGAATCATTATCAGTTCGTTCGGTTTGCCGGAGAGGAGAATCGCATGAATAACCCAGTTGTTCGGACCTCGTATAAAAGCTGACAAATCTGAAGAGAGATTTTGAAGACGATCGCATAACCCTTTTTTTGAAAAAAAGGGGAGCCCGGAGGGATAGACACCGATCCCTAATCCACTACACACCTTCAACCCGTAGGAACGCAGAAATTAAAATTCAATGATGACAATAAAATATATATTTTTAAAAACTTTATTTCTTTTATTATTATATTAATATAAAAAAAGAATATGGTTTAAAATGAGTTAATAAAAGTGATCGAATCTACCAAATTATTTTAGTTATAAGAACGATGGAAAAGATAAACCTAGTGACTGACGCCACCGTCGCATCCGCCGCCGCCCTAAATTCAAATCAACAACGGGTTCCTACTAACAAGGATCACATTGAAGAAATAGACGACCTAATTAAAGAATATTCGAAATTTGTGCGAGGTGACGACTGTACAAAACGACAAAAAATCTTTGATTTAAAAAAAAACAATCGCCAAATTGATTTCAATAGTTTGTTTTTCTCGAATAATTGGAGGACGATAGAAAACGATGCCAATATAACTCATCGCGATGAAATCTATTGGAAGTACCTTTCTAAAGAACAACGTCGGGAAAGAGTGAAACGAGAGTGTTATCTTTTTTACAGACACGACACAGAGACAAAAAAAATTATTTTGGAAAATAAAATTCAGATTTTAAATTTAGCAGTAGAACGATCGTTGCTCATGTTGCGAGATAACGAAAGAGAAGGAAAATATTTTTCAGATTCTGAGAATGAAGAAGTGTTTCTCAATAACGTAAAAGAAAGAGGTTATTTTAAAAGAGAAAAACGCGATCTCGAAAAATCTTACCGAAACGCTGATATATTTAAGTCGTCTTTTTCAGACGAAATTTACGATCAAGAAGAAAAGGAAGACACATCTCTATATTTAATAATTCCAAGACCATCGGAATCGGAGAACATCGGCTGCGAATTTAATTTCAAAAACTTTACTGAGGAGGAATACGAAAAATTAAGCTCGGAAGAAAGGAAAAGAAGTATTAAGTTGAACAATATTCCAATCACTCGGAGTCAAATAATTCACAGTTGCCTTCGGGAAATTTCAACATCGTGTCGGTCCGAAAAACCCAACACAGAGCAAGCGATGGTAATAAACGTAGAAGAAAAAATTAGAAAAATGGCTTCACAATTGGTTAAGAAAGGAAATGATGGGAGTTGCGCGAAATACAGAGAGCATAACATAGTGAATATGTACACTGATTTGTTTATCTTTAACGCCGTCATGTTTTTGATAAATCCAAATTGCGATTTACTATCCACATCCCCTTTGAATTATTTTTCGCTCAAGCTATATTTTTTCCTTCTATCGTTCTACATTAATCCGAATGACTACGTTAAAGTGTTAAAGATATTCCAAAATTCCTGTATGGCTCAGCTGCTGAGGGACGACGTTCTTAAATGTTTATTTACTCGCATGGTGTTTAGTGAGGAGAATAACATTAATGGTTTTAAATTACTTGGAAAAAGGCCCCACGAAAATAATCTAGTGAAATCCCCAGTTTTCCCATTAATGAGCTCATCGATTTTCAATGCGTTAAAAAATAGCTTGAACGTAATCGATAAAGCGACTTCAACTTGTCCGAAAGAGGAAATGCGTCGGAAATGTTTGATAGTCATCGAAATCTTTCTCGGATTGGTCTACGGTCTCAATTGGAAAAGAATAAATGAATTATCCTACAACGACGTTTTCGATTTAATTTTAGGGGTACATTTTAAGGATAAATTGCCAGCACCGCACGTTCTCGGACTTCCCTCATCGATTTTATTTTTATTGGGAATAAATCCCGTGGTTGGTTATAAATTGAAAAGAAACGCTGGAGGTGAGCGTTCTGATACCGAGTGGAATAGTTTTCTTTCGCACGCGATAATTTCTGATAATAGCACCGACAGCTGCTGGTTTAATTTTTCCTTCGACGAAGGATTATTTCCTTCAGCGACGAAGTTTCAATCGGAACCAGTCGTATCGTCAAATTTTCAAGACCTGAGATTAATTTTAGAGGAATCGAAGTCTACCGTAAACTGGTTAAAAACTAAATTGTTACAAGAAAAAGGAGGCTTGTTCGTATTTCCTAAAGTGGAAAAAACGAATAAAACGTTAGAAAATAAGAAGGAATTTTTCGAAATCTACGCCCAACATTCACCATTCAATCTGCTGTCGTTCATGAAGAAAACCAAATACGGCGAGCGCAAATTTTGCAATATAGGTGATATGGCCCTGTTGGCGTTTTTAAAGCTGCTCATTTTATCCAAAAGCATAAATATGGAAAGTAAAGTGGACTTCATAAAGGCATCGAATGAGTTTAAAACGACCATTCAAGAAATTATAATGCGAGATATTTCAGATCACGGAATTCCTCACTTATCGTTCGACGAAACTCGGGAAGATTCAGCGGGAGGATCCTCGCCACCCAAAAGAGCTAAGTTAACGATGATAAGCAGAGGCCAAAAAAGGTCACGCTCTCGTACGCAAAGGAAGAACGATGAGAGAAAATCTGAAGCACCAGTGAAAGCGGTGGGAATTAGGGATTTAAAACACGAAATCGTTGATGTTTTGCAAAAATTAAATGACGATAGTTGGAATAAGGGGAAGAAAGATTATAATGACGTCCAGAAAAGATCGATTCAAATGCATCGGCGCATCGACTATTACGTTGATTTATTAAGGATGACATCGTTGAAATTCGTTTCCGCGACTTATCTTAAAATGTCGACGGGGAATTTTTTTCCTCGAGACTTTCTAGAAGATCAATTCACGAGCGAAATGAACAAAGTGAAGACTTTTTACTCGGATTTAACTTACGTACACGATGAATTGTATAGACCTCATTTTTATTTTTCACTAATTTAAAATGTATTTTTGTTAATAATATTGCAGAAATTTTGACATTTTTTGGTTATTTTAAATAAAACGTCAAAGAAAAGGTGTATATTTATTTCCCTTAATCTTACATTAAAACAATTCTTCAGATGACAAATTTTCTTTAAGAAAAAGAGAATGTTTTTTTAGTTTTTCAGGAAATATATAATAGCACACCACCTTATATATCTCCTCTCATCGTGCACCGCGTCGCGCGCGACGGGGATAGCGACTGGCTGCCACGAAATAAGAAACTCGATATTGATAAAATAATACCAGGTTTTCTAACATCGCCGTGTCTACTCGTCGCGCCTAATACTAGAATGGATTAAAAAAATTTAATTTTTAATTATCCAAGTCAAGCGCAATGACATCAACTGACCTACATACGATCGGTAAAAAAAATATCGAACTTCCGTTCGTGAACGGCGGTGTGTGAACGCGAGGCTTTTGACGACAGCGACTGGCCACGGCAAAATAAGAGACTCGAGATCGGTAAAGGAATTCGAGGTTTCGTAAACATCGCCGTGTCTAGGTGTCGCGTCTAATATTAGGAGCGGAGCGCTTAAAAATTTAACGATTAGGTATCTATGTCGCGCGCGACGACATTGACTGACCTACGTACGATCGATAAAAGACTTGGATGAAGATTACGTTCGTAAAAAGCGCGCGCAACGAAGCCCGCCGTCGTAAAAAAAAACAACAAGCGACGTATTACGTTTTAAAAATGATAAATATTAAAGGTTGATTCAAATGTTTCTTTTTCTTTTTAATGAATAAAATTACTTTTTTATTTTTTAATTATATAGAATAATAAATAAAATAATAAAGCATTAAAATTTTTGATATAAAAGAAGACATTTTCAGATATTTATCAGATACTGAAAATTAGTTCTACATAAACAATCAAACGCGATTGACGTATGAAGAAGCTAAGAACAATGGAAACTAAAATCAACTTGAGACACGCCTATACAATTGAGCTCCCCGAGAAAGGTAAATTCTCGGAAAAATCTGCGAACAACCCTTCGGAATTTACAGAAGATCACGCCAACCGTAATATCGACGACCGCGAGAAGAAAAAACTCTCGAACCCATCTGCGAACATCCTTTCAAAAATTACAAACGATTTCGCCAAGCGTATTAACGACGACCGCGAGCACGTTCCCTTGAAATGTATTTCCATCGCGAGGCAAGAGAACTCTGGAATTTTGAAAATTCATTCGAATGAATACGACAACAATTGTCCGGACGAAGGGCGAGCGAAAATAATTTATTCCTTAAAGTCGTTAGCAAATTTCCCCGATTTTACTCCCGTAGCCAATACCTGCGTGAAAATTGACAAAAGGCTCTGCTTGATGTTCAACGGAACCTATTTCTGGGAATTCGATTTTTTGAAGAAAAGCAAACGCGCGGGTATTGAGGAAAACGTGCTAATGGAAGAGGAGTGGGAGGCGAATGTTTTCGATACCTTCTGCGAATTGGCTAACGAATTGAACCAAAAACTGAAACCGATCTGCGATTCTAGCTCAACCGTTTTGGAAGAAATATGTTTTACTGAATCAGAGCAGAAGTACGAGAAGTTTTTTAACCAATACAACACCGAAATGAAATTTTTCGAAGAGCCACCAGAAAAAAAAATTAATTTCCATAAGCTCGTACCGCTGATCGATCAAATAGAAGATTTATCGCCCGTGAATTATCAAAACTATAGCCAGAAAAATATGAAAGAACAATACGGCAACCAATACTTTGGTTTCTACTTTTTAACGAAATACAACCTCGAGGGTCTAAAGATCGTGTTCTATATCAAAGGTAGTAGCGATAACAACTACCTCTTTTCCCTTCTGAATTTTCTACGGTGCTACAAAAAAATCGACGCGGCCATTGAATCTTGCGCGAAAGGCAATCGGTTTATCAAATTCGATAAAACCGGAACCACCAACGTAATGCTTCCTTTGAATAGTAAACCCGGGGGGAGCCCGTACGTTCCCGTGTTTTTGATCAACAAAAAAATTCCCGGCGATGGAAACGATAATGTTATTACGTCGCCATCCGGTATCTCCACTAGGGAAGAGGTCGATAGCGCGGTAATTAATACGAACGCGGAAATCGTAGTAGAAGATGAGAGCATATCGGCATCTAGCCCTTCCATCGGCGATATCGACGACGACGACGACGAGATCACTACTACTCTTCGCGCCGAGGAGTCTGAAGAAGAAAATAGTCGGGGGTGTAATAATGGGGACGATGGAAAAGTTGAAATCGAATACGAAAACGAGAATAATACCAACGCCGTCGCTGTAGACGTTGACGACGAAATAATTTCGGAAACCTCTTCCGTCAACGTTACCGATGAAGGAGAGAATTGTCGGGAGTGCATCCGTAGAAATTATCGCGTGCGAAAGAAAACTATTCCACTCGGTATCAGAACGCTCACCTCCAGCGTTTCTTTTCAATTTATAACCAACCACGGGATTTATTCCCAATAAAAATAAAATCGATGAGGGAAGTCCGAGAACGTGCGGTGCTGGCAATTTATCCTTAAAATGTACCCCTAAAATTAAATCGAAAACGTCGTTGTAGGATAATTCATTTATTCTTTTCCAATTGAGACCGTAGACCAATCCGAGAAAGATTTCGATGACTATCAAACATTTCCGACGCATTTCCTCTTTCGGACAAGTTGAAGTCGCTTTATCGATTACGTTCAAGCTATTTTTTAACGCATTGAAAATCGATGAGCTCATTAATGGGAAAACTGGGGATTTCACTAGTTATTTTCGTGGCCTTTTCCAAAGTAATTAAAACCATTAATGTTATTCTCCTCACTAAACACGACTGCTGTAAAATAAACATTTAAAGAACGTCGTCGACCTCAGCAGCTGAGCCATAAGGAATTTTTGAATATCTTTAACACTTTAACGTAGTCATCGGCAATTAAATGTAGAACATAAAGAACAAAATATAGCTTTGAGCAAAATAATTCAAAGGTCAGAGACAATGTGTTACCAATATCGGTAAATCTACAGAGACAGCGTTACCAATATCGATAAACAAAATCAGTGATACCAATATCGGTAAAACTACAGAAACAGTGTTACCAATACCCATACATTATACCCTTTATCTTAACACATTGTTGAAAAGCCCATTTTCTTAATTATTTCTTCCTAGTTTATTACCATACCGCCTTGCTCTGTTGGGTTTTCCGGACCGACACCCGATGTTGAAAACTCGAGTTGAGACCACAAATATCCCTAGCTTAGCTAAAAATCAGAAGGGTTGATATGCAAATATTGTTGTACTTATCTTCTTTCTTTTTCCCCGAGCCGTTAATTTTTCGTACTGATGTCCAAGCAGATGAAGAGCATAAATTTAAAGCCGTTTGTTGGAAAATTAGTTAAATTATCCCGCAGCCCCATTTTCCTCCCCTCCGCAGTCACCCCCGAGAGATGAGTCCTTGGAATTATCATAAGATAACAATATAGAAGAGGAAGAGCGATGTCTCTCGCTTATGCTTTCATTCGAGTATGCGCGTCATACAACTTTTAGGCAGCTGACTGAAAACAGAGTCGACCTGAATAAAATATCCCAGCGTTTCGCGTAGATCGAGTGTTGATAACCCCGAGATCGCGATTTCCCTTTAAAAATCACCCTCTTCCTTTTACGTTGAATAGAAGGAAAGATAACACATCCCCTTCAGTTCCCACGACCGAAATCCTGGCAACGCCGCAACATAGACGTTGAAACGCACGACTCATTTTCCTTACTCATTTCCGCGTTGCTATCCTCGCCTAACAAACATGAAGCAAATCCCGATCGTTCCTCACCAGTGGCTAACATATCATAAAAAATCTAATATATTAGTTGCCCAAAGATTAAATAGGTAAAAAATTTTTTTGGTCTCTGTGAGTTCGTGACCTAGTAAAACACTGTGATACTCGTTCGTTTCCACTCATTTCCCGACGTTGATCCCGTTTAGAAAGGTAACCTTCCGCAATAGTTTCAATGCCATAGCCCCGATGATTAGTATTGGTCGAGGCCGATAAGACGTTTCATACTTGCAGAATCGTCATAGGGACATGGAGAAAAAACACATGAAAAGGTTAAAGAATCATGACAGGGGCACATGTTATTTGTGAAAACACAACAGGATGTTTTTGTCGATTCTCATGTACGTCTTCTATCCTTTCGCAACAAACTTTCGAATAATTCTTTACGATAGGTCGTCTATTTCCTTCCCAATGTGAATCACCACGTGTTGATGAGTGGAAGAACCGCGATTGTTATTTGGTTATAGAGCTGCGGCCCCGGATGCCGAGTACCCCGGTGGCGTCCGAGTCCACTTGTATTATACCTATTTCCATCTGTTACTTACTAACTAATCAATGGCTAGTTACACTCCGATTCACTTTTTATGAACTCATTTAAACCATATTTTTTTTTATTAATCTTATAATAATAAAAGAAATAAATAGCTTTTAAAAATTAATTTTGTCTCAAAATGAACTCTTAAAATTTCATGCGTTTTCCTACAGGGTGACGGTGTTGTGTGCGTGATGTAGTGGAATTAGGATATGCTACGGTTGTCTATTCCCTCCGGCTTCCTCCTTTTTTTCAAAGAAACAAGGGATTATGCGATCGTCTCAAAAATCGCGTACCTCAGATTTGTCGCTTTTATACCGAGGTGCCGATAAAACTGTGTTATTCAATATTGCGGAATCTCTCTCCCCCGCCAACACCGAAAAGTTCGAAGGATTATAAATGATTTCCAAAATAAAAAAACACTAAGAATTGAAAATTTGATTCTTTACAAGAGAAGGGTGCCGAGAATTCCGAAAGAGATTGTCCAGAAGAATTTATCATGCCAGGAAAGCTTGAACTGAAATGCGGCACGTGTCTTTATAACTCTGCTCTCTCTCTCTTCTCCCTCTCTCTCTCTCTCTATCTTCCTCTCTCTCAAGAAAGGCGATTCGGAGGTCCATAGCATGTGGACGACAGCAGTTGAGAAGCGTCGTCGAACGTCTAAAGAGGACTAACGCGAGTTAGCATCCGAAACCGTAGCGTTGTTAATATTTTTAAGATGTTATATAAAAAAAGTCGGACATATTCGCGATCTTAAAACTAATGAAAGACCCGCCGCCCCTTCTCTAATTATAATCAAAAATTGAAATTATGTCATAATAAGTAAATAATATTGACATTTTCTTTTAAAAATAGTGAAAATATAGTCGGATGCATTGATAATTGTTCCCGTGACGAATAAAAATAAAACGTAGGCCTCATCGTCTCATAGAAATACCTTCTTCCAAGGAGCTCCGCCCATCCCTCATGTCAACCGCATTTATATGAGGCTAATTCACGTAATGGAAGAAGAGATCGTGATATGTTTTGAAGCGGTTTGCTGAAAAGGATCGTTTTGCTACTTACAGGCGCTCTCTCTGAAGAAAAACGCTTTAGCGGTTCATAGGATGCTGGACGAAGGGAGAAGGCGTCGTCGAACGGTCGTGAAAGCAGGTCTCCCGCAACAGGCAGCACCGAACCGTAAGATCTAGTAACTAATTTTATAAGATGTTATGATCTAAAAAAAGATTTACTCTATCACAAAAACAAAATGAAAAGTGCAATGTAAACACAGCCCTCCCCAGATATTAAAAAGTCACCAATGAAAAAAATGAAGTTAATTTATTATTCCATTATAATTTTTTTTTAAAAATTTTTTTGAAATGAAAAGAAAAAAAGTGAAAAATATTTTTATTCAGATCGATCATACCTTGCGTACCAAGCGAGATTCAGCCGCATCGACACACCTCGTGAAGCGCGATCAGATAACTAAAGCAAAAAATCCCCAATAGTACACCTGCACGTATCATAAAATCCTTCTCTCTAAAACAGAACGCTAATCAGACTTTAGGCCCTAATGTCGACGCAATGGAGAAGACGCTAGAGAGTAGGAAAAAATAGCGCAAGATTTCACACAAGTCTATCGTGTGTTCTCTAATATTTTATTAAAATCTTCTTCAATGAGAAGTGAAAGTTTTTTTAAAAGTTTCTCTTAAAAATTATAGATAAGAATAATAAAAATATAATCCGATTACTAAACTGAGAAAATCTAAATTTATTACATATATCATACAAAGTTATGACGGGGTACTGAGCGACGTGTTTATTACATTCTCTCTACGAGAAAACTTGCGCAACCGCCTCCCTATTCTAAATGAAAATTATGCATAATATCGTAAATTTATATATATATTTTTTAAAGATCGTGTGATTGAAATTGGCGCAAAAAAAATTAAACTTATCAGTCGAGTCTATCTTCTTCAACTAGTTCGCTCATCGCCCTCGTAAAAGGTATGCGAAGGAAGAATTCCGAAGAGAAATATTACAGTTTTTTTGATGCCCGCATGTCAGATGCCAAGAGAACATGACTGGACGTGATCTATCACTATCTCTTCAAGAAAGCGCTTCAGCCGAGCATAGGAGTTGGCGAAATGGAGACGGCGCGTGAAATCTGAATGCAACCCCTATTTCCCTGTGAGCATCCCCATTATTAGGAAAATCTTCCGCCCTTGTGGTTTTGATTCATTTTTAAGTTTTTCCTTAAAATTTAGATTGAAAAAATTAAGTCGACACCTAACTCCAATAGAACAATTTTGGAACGCCGTGACTGAACGCGAATGTAGTTCATAATTCTCGAAAGAAGGCGCCGCTGGCCCATATCAAAATGAAATGAGTTAGCAGTAAAAGTAAATTTATACAATCATTTACTTTTAAAAAGATCGTGATTGCAAACCATGCCAGTCCCAACAACAAAGTTGAACTAACTCGATAGTCTAGCTTCTCAAAATCGAAGTATTCGCTCATGCGCCTCGTAAACCAAGCCGACGAGACCTAAAAATCGAAGGGCGAATATTCGAAAAGAAGACATGAGTGTATGTGCACCGAAGGGTCTGAGGATGGAACGTGTTTTAAATTCTATCTCAAAAAGCCTACGGCGCCCTAGTTGAAGATGCTATTGGAGCCGGACATGAGACGCCGTTCGCGCTTCCCGAATCAACGCAGAATAACCCGCTCCCGTCGGCGTGCCCGGTCGTGAAAGAAGCTCTGTGAGAGCCCCCCGACATCCGGTAGATTCTTTACAAATTCAAGAAATGTTAATAATAGAGATTCCGATAATTTATGAGCACGAACTATTCAATGAGTCGGTGCTCGTCCCCTACCATGAATATTAAAAATTAAAAATTAATGCGCCTGTATAAGGATTTCATTACTACCCATATATATTTTTAAATATATTTTCTCATAGAGTTATAAAGAAAAAGTCACCACAACAGCAAATATGAGCAAATCAACCCCTTCATTCCCGAAAGTCCCTCCCGAGTCCCACCTATCTTCCTTCCTGAACTCAGCGAATCTCGCCCATGCCTCTCTTGCAAAGTGCCCCAGTTGAGATTTAAGACTAAGGCGAATTCCGAGAAGAAGTATCCAGCCTATAATAGATAAGCCAGGTTTGCATGACCGTTGTTTATATACTATACTTGTGTTAATAAACCCCTAGACTGCATTCGAGTCTAACGTTGGAGCAATAGTAAATTAGCTTGAAATGAGAAATGTGCAATGTCCATCACGATAATCGAAATAAAATTCAAGCTAAGCCTTAAAGATCAGTCCGAATTTCGAAGAGCCACGACGCCGATATAATATATATATGAACGATCTTCGACATGAGTAAGTGTTCTTCTATAAAAAATATTTGTTTCTGTCGCACACGTAGCAAATATTCTCGTAAGAAATTTACAGTAAGTGAAGAAATGTAGCCGAAATAATAAATGTCAGTAATCCTGCGAGCCGGAACTCTTCGCGAAATTCGGCGTCTTGATACCAAAATTTAAAACAAAACTCTTTCCAATGTCTTAAGAAATTTAACGATCGCGGGTCCAGAAACAGAAACCGGATATTGGTATACATCAAATCATCACCCTCCTTTCGTCTGCACTTGAGCGATTTTCGTTTCCAGAGAATTCGTTTTCGTAACTTCAAAACATGTTTCCATCTTTAAAATATGTAAGTGAAGAGATGCGCATCCGTCACGAAATCATTAAGGAACATTTTGCGTCCAGTTTCAAATTTATACCGCTATATTTACAGCCTCCGCAAGGCGCCGGCAAAAAATTTCGGCCCTATACGTTGACTTAAATGGCGGAATACACAGGGAAAGCCCCCAAAATTACTTACCCTATAGAACCGATAACGCGTCCCCATGACATCTCCTCCGAGGGGCTGAATACAATAGCTATGTTGCTTATGCAACGATATTGCTTTCGCTTCCGTAACGTTCCAAACTTACATCGGACTGTACTCGTACACGAAAAAGCAGACGAATGACGAGGTGTAGAAGATAGATCTTTCGTATGTTCCGACATCGGTAACTAGGACGTCAACGAAGAGATGCCGAGATCATCGTCGAACATCGCGTGAAGAACTCTGCTGACTAAGGAGAAGGCGCCATATTAACGTCGTGGGATGACAGTCTCTAAAATAGCGAAGACGCGCACGCGCTTCCAAACCACGGGGATGCGGCTCATCGTCGAACGGTCGTGAAATAGATTCGCTAACGGAGCACCAACAAGGTCAATAACTATTTAGATTCACAAAACCGATGCGGCTCGCTCAGTTTCTCAGCGCAACATCCTGAATTTTCCCAATTCAGGAGAGAAAAATGAAAAAACTAATTTGGGAATTTATCTAGAATTTTATATTAAAGATTGGACGTTGAATTAAGAATCTAGCGAAGAAAACCTTCGAGAAGACATATTAGTATCTGAAGACATATATACATTTTAACGATTCACCTATCGTCCTCGATGAAACAGCGAGAAAATACCATATATGAAAAGACGAAATATCCGATAGAAGACGAGTCGTTTCTTTTGAGCCCAATTCGAACTGAGCGGACCGATGAGTTTATATCTCTCTCAAGAAAAAGGCCGCTTGCGCCATAGGATCTGGACGAATAGAGAAGAAGACGCTATCCGAAAGGCCGGATGAGACCAATAAAGCGAAGAGTTTTTCGTTCACATCGTGGAGTTTCTATTTTAGGAAATTTTGCCTCGGGTAAAGTTTGTTAAACGTATCCTTGAGAATGTAGCCCTCTCTAGAAAATATTTAAGTGAAAACTATTTTCTTAAAAAAAGTTGCTTCCCCGCTAAAAGTAAAGCTCTTATCATCAAGCTATGAAAACAAAAGCCACGATTCTCCCGCCAATGATAAACTCAAACAGGAGCCTTCGTCCCCGCCGCCCCCTTTGAGAAAAGTAAATTTTCCCTATAGTTTTTAATTTTAGAGACTTATGACCTACCCCATCATTAAATCGTTTTGTAACTTTCTATAGGTAATCCCTGTGAAATAAAACAATGAGGCAGTGTTCTCCCCCGCGCCAATAATTATGGCCGGCCCGCCTAAATGCCGAGTCAGTTCCCGTTGAGAGGAAAAAAGACGTACTTACTGCGATATTGAAGCCGGAACGTGGATTTCTTTTAATTCTCTTCGAGAAATGGGTCTTTCGGCTGTCGTCAAACGGCGCATTAGAAGCGAGTGATCCTGTCCGTATTACGAAAGGCGAACTAAGACGCAGATGATCATAAATATCAAACGATGTGTCATGTATTTCCCGTAATCTTAGATAATTTGTTCTATGCAATCGAAAGTGAGAAGTATTTTCTTTTAAACCTCCTTGTTGATAATGTAGCATTAGACAAATTTATCTGCAGTGAGAAACGCTATGTCTCTACTCACTACAGATACAAAAATGACTGAGAAGCTAATCACCCTGTCCAACCAATAAGAAGCGCTCCATAAGCCCTTGAAAACCAGAATAAACATCGTCTATCTGGCCCGCATCAGAAACTAAAGCGCGACCTTGTCGCCCCCGCCCCAAGTGAAAAAGTCAAATTTTCCTATAGTTAGATAAATTTACATTATATATATTAATAAATATAATAATATAGGAAATAATATATAATATATATTAATATAATACGTATATAATATAATAAATATTGAGGTAATAAATTATAATATTATATAATTAAACAACGAAAAGCGACTAAAACGTAGAAACAATTGCTCAGAAGAAAATAGAAAGAAAGTTAGTATATATCGCATAGGATATATGGATATTATAATTATAAACTTAATTCAGTATTTGATAAATTGACTGTAATATAATAAAAGCAATTTAATTTCTTTAATACTGAAAAAAATCGTTTCCCGCCAAAAACTATATACGCGCCGCCGCGACCAATTCATCAGCAGTCATTTTTACTTTGGCCATATAAGGTATGAGCACCTGTATTTTATAATCACTCTGAAAGATATAGCGTTCGGCGGCTCTAATTAGGATGTGAGCTAAAGGAGCAAGGCGCAGTGAAAAAAAAAGCAACGATCGTCGTGCGGTTCATTTTGGAATCATTTGCCGGGTAAGTTTTTTTCTCAAGTTATCTGTTGAATTTAGATTTAAACATATTTAGTATAATATCGTTACCTTGCAAAAAAGTCGTTTCAACCAAAACTAAAGCGTTTGTTCTTAAAAAAAAGTGTTTTTTCACCCGGGCATTTAAATCACAAAAAACTAAAGTTGTGCCACCACCCTAAGTGCGAAACGGAAATTTTCATATAGTAAGATAAATAATGTAGTATTTATATATAATTACTAACTTTTTCAACTGTAAGCGACAATATTAGAGACCATACAAACAATATGCCGTTATCCCGCAGAACCATATATTTTTGCGGCGCTCCTCCTTCAACTAAAATGCGATTCAGCTTTAGTTGAAAGTGCGGAAATAGTCGTGAGAATGCCCAGGACACATACCTCTACACAATGTATCTCGCTAGAAGAATGGCTCTTCGGCGCCTATATATGCTGACGTAAGGGAGAAGCGGCAGTGAGAAAAAAAAAGGCAAACGATTATTGTCTGTCGGTTCATTTTTATGTCGATTACTCTGTTGAAGTTTTTCTTAAAGCTTTTCTAAATTTTAGATTTAAAAAATTATTAGTTATCTATTATTATTAGTAATCAAATTTTGAAGCGTGCTTAGCGACGTTCTTTATAATTCTCTCTCGAGAAAGGAGCCCCGCCACACTATATGCAAAAAATCGAAAATATCAAAAATAATAAATCTAATTAAAAATATTTTTTTAAAGTACGTGATTTGTATTTATAACGATAAAAAAATTGAAAATTATCAGTCGAGTCACATCTTTTGCTCAACCAGTTTCGCCCAGCGCCCTCTTTGAAGCGCGATGACTAAGCAAGGGCGAATTCCGAAGAATATGAGTCAGTTTTTTTTGGAAGCTGCTGAGCTGGACGGTGTTTATAATTCTCTCTCAGAAAAGCGCCTTCGGCGGTCCCCACAGGAATGCCTGAACGAAGGAAGCCGGTATAGAAAAAAAGAGTCTGTCATTGCATTCCTATTTAGAAATCTTCCGTTCGGGTAAGTTTTTTAAAAAGTTTCTCTTTGTTAAATTTAATTTAAAGAATAATTTATTTAAAATCAGATTATTTTATTATTATATACTATGATTATTATTTTTATTATCCGTTTCTTGCATATATATAATATATAGAATTAATATATTATTATTATTATTATTAATTAGATTAATTAATATTCTATTAACCTAAACTCAGTATGGAAAGTTTACCCGCCGTTGTTCAGGCGACCATCAGCTCTTTCGAAAATGTATGAAAATTAAAATGAATAAATCGAAAGATGTAATAAAGAATTTAAAAAACAAAATTAATATTCTTTACCGATCTGATTGAAATTAGAGCCTTCGAAAAAAATTTGAAAATTATCAGTCGAGTCATCTTTTTCAATGAGTTCTCCATCTCCTCATGAAGCGCAGATAGACTAACGCAAGGGCAAATTCCAAAAGTAGAGCTAGTCAGTTATTTTAGAACGGTGCTAAAGCGACGTGTTTCAAATTCTCTCATCAGAAAAGCGCCATTAGCGGCCCACAGGATGCTGAACGAAGGAAGAATGCGCGGTAAGAATAAAAACGCAACGATTACGTCGTGGCATTCTATTTTAGGAAGAAATCTTCGTCTCGGTTAAGTTTTTTTTAAAAGTTTCTCCTAATTTTAGACTTTACAATGCTTTTAAGTAACAATATATTATCATTCTATATTTTTATGATTTAAAATTTTCCAAGTTAAAAACCTGCTTTTTCCCCGAAAAAGAATAAAATAATAATCCTGCGATTCCACAAGAATGTACCCCAAGAAAGAGATGAATCTATACCCTGCCCTACTCTTGTCCCCACCCGGTGTCTGTATTCTTACTTTTCCCTCTCCGTTCTAAACAAATGCTCCCGGTGTCCTAACAGTGTCCTGGTGTTGTCTACCTATGTCCCACAGCGCTGCCGCCTTACGAAGAAAAAAATCTACATGATACACGGAATGTCAAAAACAAGTCTTTCATGCTTCATTCATTTTCCTATAATATAGAGTTGGGATCTGTTTCAATGAGTTCTATATGTCCTGGTTGTCTACATGTCACGTGCGAAGGTTGGATAACACTGTTCTACCATCTGGTCTCTGATCACGCTTGATAGTGAAATCTAACGAGTGCGTTTGACAAACATGTACGACATTCTGGTGTCTACAAATGTCTGTCTACTATGTTTGATAAATATTAAGTGTTGTCATTAACATGTCTCTTGATCTGAACACTCTCAGTCTCTGTGAACATAGTCAACATCGTGTCTAAAACCGTATGTCGGGATATCATATAATCATATCTGTCTGATCTACAATTAGAGCCGTGTCACATGAAAATGCAGTTATTCACTGTCTGTCAACATTCCTGAGAAGTGTCTACATGCGGGTGTCTACATGTCGTGTCTGCATGTCTGTTGCGAGCCGCTACCTCGTCTTCGGAATTCGCCCTTGCGTAGTTCATGCGCTTCATGAGGCGAGGGCTGAACGATATCTACGCAAGACACACAAGCAGTTTTAACTCAAGACTGATAATTTTAAATGATATTAAATATGTCAGCGCCATTTCAATTCATCTTTAAAAGATAATTTTTTAATATAATTAAAATGTTACTTTCTTTCAAAAACAGATTATTTTAGAAACCCTATTCGTGAAAGAGAGAGTCCGTCGCACAGTTGATAATCTATATAATTCGTTCCTCAAGAAAGGCGCTTCGGCGTACCCACAGGATGCTGAGAATGACGTGGCTTCTATTAAGAAAATCGTTCGTCCGGGTCTAGTTTTTTAAGAAACAGTTCTCGTAAATTTTTTAAATTTGAATTAAGAGTTATTTATTTTAAATCTGTTATAATTAATATGTTATATAAAATTATATTACCTGAAAAAACTTAATGAAAGCGAGCGTCCGTACTCCATTATTCCCAAATAACTGAACAAGGATTTACTGCAAATTAAACACGAGAGACTATTGTAGTTTATAAACAATTTTTCTTAAAGTTGCTAATGTATTGGAAAAAAAGGACTACCACCCGCGTGCCAAAAACGAAAATTTATTCAGTCGAGCTTCTTCTCAACGAAGTTCTCCAATCGCCCTCGTGAAAACGCCGACGACTATACAAGGGATAAATTCCTAAGAGAAGAGTCCCAGTTTAGTTAGGAAGCCCCAGATGCTAGCGGAATGTGTGTGAGAAGGCTGTGGAATATCTTGCGCTACCCGCTTACGTCGCGGTGTTCTATTTAAGGAAAACTTCCCCGGGTACGCTTTCCTTCAAAACCTGATAGATTTTAGACTTTAAATTTATTTAAGAAATATCTTCATAATACAAGTACAGAGGACAATAGCAACTCTAGTCAGAAGAGTTTATCTTTGAAGGTACATTAGGTTGCTGATACCGAAGAGAAGCGTCCATTACGTCCTGCACGTGCCTTTAACTTTGAAATCCGAGACGCGCTCGCGCTTTCGAATAATGGTAGATCCCGAGTCGTTGTCAAACAGTGGTGCAACAGGCTCGCGAACGGAGCACCGAAACGGTAAGGTTTTTAATAATTTTTATTATAAATGTTATATGTATAAAAGTCGTTTATTGAAAAAATTAGTGAAAGACGCATCGCTGCCTCATATTCAATATTGAAAAGTATGCAGTAATAAGTAAATTTACATAAAAATGTTTTTTTTAAAGATTGTGATTGAAAAAGGCGCCAAAAAAGTTGAAATTTATCAGTCGAGTCTATCTTCTTCAACGAGTTCGCCAGTCGCCTTCGTGAAACGCGACGACTATACGAGAGAGATTTTCCGAAAAAGAAGAGTCAGTTTATTTTGGAAGCTGTGCTGAGTGGACGTGTTTCATAATTCTCTCTCCAGAAAGGCGCAACGGCGATCCATTGAATGTTGGACGAAGTGAGAAGCCACCGTGAGAACAAAATGGCAACGATTACGTCGTTGCGTTCTATTTTAGGAAATCTTTGCCTGGGTAAGTTTTTTTTTAAACTTTCTTTTAGATATTAGATTAAAAATTTATTTAAGAAAAATCTATTATTATAATAAACAAATTTTGGAAGCGGTACTGAGCGAACGCGGTTTATGTCTATATTAAGAAAGTCGATTCGGTAGTCCATATGATGTTGGACGAAGGGAGAAGGCGTCCATTACGTCGTGGCTTACTTTGAATGCCAGACGCGCTCGCGCTTCCGAATAATGGTAGATCCCGCGTCGTCGTCGAACAGTGGTGCAACAGGCTCGCGAACGAAGCCACGAAATGGTAAGTTTTTAACTAATTTTTATAAATGTTATATATATAAAAGTCGTTTATTGAAAAAACTAATGAAAGGCGCGTCGCCTCCCCATATTCAAAAATAAAAAGTTTGCAGTAATAAGTAAATTTATATAAAAATGTTTTTTTTAAGAATGTGATTAAAAAGGGCGGCAAAAAAAATGAAATTTATCAGTCGAGTCTACCTTCTTCAACGAGTTCGCCCATCGCCTTCGTGAAACGCGACGGCTATACGAGAGAGATTTTCCGAAAAAGAAGAGTCAGTTTATTTTGGAAGCGGTGCTGAGCGGACGTGTTTTATAATTCTCTCTCAAGAAAGGCGCATCGACGTCGTCGTCGAACGGTATGCATAAAGGCTTGCAAACGG
>JABUQX010013978.1:0-2500 GCA_015478945.1 Trachelipus rathkii
CGTACTTCGTTCAGTTCGGACAGGTGCAACCGTTTTCGCATTTATCATTGAAACAACTTTCGCGTTTTCGTGCGCCGCTTCATATATATATATATATATATATATATATATATATATATATATATATATATATATATATATATATATATATATATATATATATATATATATATAAAAATACAGGAGTATATAAATATATATATATATATATATATATATATATGGTTGGATTAACCTTTAAGCAAAATAAGCACGTGCTTAGGGCATCAAGGGAAGGAAGCACCACAGAAATTTGAATTAATTAATATTTTTTTTAGCATCTGTTTAGCTTTTTTTTGTTTGAAAATTATAACATGGTTTAAATTGGTATTTAGCTTTATTTAAAATGGGAATCAGTCATAAAATGTAAAATTTATAACATGTAATGAATAGGAATTGAGCTTTATTTTTTTTTATGCAGGTTCTAGCTTTTTGTTACCAACCTCAGTTGGCAACCCTGGTGTACCAAACCAGCGGTTTCACTTGTATGTGCGCCATAAGTTCAGTGCAACAAAAAATGTAAAATCAAGACTCAGTAATGCTGAACATTATAAAATGATTGTAGAGGCAATATTGAGTGTGCCTTCACAAATGTAGATATTGGCTTTCATATATATTTTTAACACTAGTGGTCACAAATTGCTAAGCTGAGCGTTCATTTTCTAAGTTGAGGTATAATAAAAATCCCATCAGAACTACTATACAACAAGACAAGCTGGATGCCTTATCTCTACTATGTATAGAATCAGATGTGTTACATAGGATTAGTTTTGAGGATCTGATCAAAGACTACATCTAAAAAAATAGAAAATTTTTCACTATACATAAAATGTATGTATACAAAAATAAACATTATTTTCAATCTTTCAGTTTTTTTTTTTTTCGAAATAAAACATTTAATTTTATGGTTTATTATTTTTTATATTTTGAATTATATACATATGTGGGGCCCCAAAATCTTATAAGTGGTTAGGGACTCTAAGGGTCTTAATCCGGTCCTATATATAGTATATATATATATATATATATATATATATATATATATATATATATATATATATATATATATATATATATATATATATATATATATATATATATATATATATATATCAAGAAGTTACCAGATATATCTGATAAAATTTTCGTCGGATACCGTAATGCATAAAAAAAATTTAATAAAATACAACAGTTCTTTAACATAAACCACGGATGCAGAGTCAGACCATAAATATTGTTTACTATAAAGCGGCTCGGAACTTGAATTCAGGAAATTATGTACAATTTGATTAGTCGGAACAGGCTATTTTGAATTGTTGATAATCAAAGTTCAAACCAGTAATAAAAAATTATACAAATTATTACAAAGTACTATATAATATATATATATATATATATATATATATATATATATATATATATATATATATATATATATATATATATATCTCTACCGATGTACCAAGATGTAATGTATGTAGACTTATAAAACATTTTTCAAATTTTAAAAGTTAAAATATATTATAAGTTCGGAACATAAAATGTAATATTTTTGAAAGGATTCTAGTCCATCAGAAAGAAGACTCATAACGTGGCATATATATATATAAATAATAATATATATATATATATATATATATATATATATATATATATATATATATATATATATATATACTATATATATATATATATATATATATATATATATATATATATGTATCTATATATATATATATATATATATATATATATATATATATATATATATATATATATATATATATATATATATAACTATATATATATATATATATATATATCATAATAATATATATATATATATATATATATATATATATATAATAATAAATATATATGTATATATATATTTATAACAGAAGATAAATATATATATAAATATATATCACCTATATATATATATATATATATATATATATATATATATATATATATATATATATATATATATATATATATATATATATATATATATATATAAATATATATATATAAATAAATTTATAAATATAAATATATATATATATATATATATATATATATATATATATAAAAATATATTATAAGTTCAGAACCTTATAAAAATTTTTGATTTTATTTGTTAAAAGATTAAATTTATTTTTTTTTATTTTTCAAGTATAATAAAAACAAATTTTCTCACAAATCTCCTTTGTTTGACTCACAGGTATCCATCCATAAAAGTTGGACTTTTTGTTTTTCAAAGGCAAAAATACTAGAAATATGTACAGTACAAAATAGATGATTAATTCCTTAGCCAGCTACTCCAAGGTTATAAAAAATTGTAAAGAACTTTACTACAATTCGGGCCACAATATGGGAATGAAATCATAAAATTGATTCTTATGTATATATAATCATTATAACATGAGAAAAACTTTGTAATTTAGTAACAATTATC
>JABUQX010013978.1:7500-10000 GCA_015478945.1 Trachelipus rathkii
ACTAGAATAATAATAATAATAATAATAATAATAATAATAATAATAATAATAATAATAATAATAATAATAATAATAATAATAATAATAATAATAGTATCAATCACTGCCATTTTTTTTTTCGTAGTCATACTAGTACATATTAAAGTAAAAATTTAAATTTTTATGCAGCCCACAATTTATATAAACAAAATTATATATATATATATATATATATATATATATATATATATATATATATATATATATATATATATATATATATATATATATATATATATATATATATATATATATATATATATATATATATATATATATATATATAATATATATATATATATATATATATATAAACCAACAAGAGCAATAAAATATAAATATCCATTTTCTTCCAAATAAATGTAAATACCAATAAATTATTTATACGTAGTGTAACACTTGATTTGGGAATTGCCGTTAACGGAGCCGGAGTCGGCAAAAATATTACCGTTGCGGAATTACACGGCGGTAGCACTTAACAAATTAGCGAATAGAAAGAATCAAACATTATACCGTCTATCGTGGCTCATCAGAAAAAATAGTTTCTTTCCTCGCCTGGATCCTAGGTAGCAATTACCTAGCGACGTTTTGCCCCTTGAATAGGACTATACCCGTGAGGTGTAAACTTTAATTACAAAAAAAAAAAATATGTGCGAAATTAGTTGTGTGAGCGCTGATGATAAAGTTACAATAATTTTATATAGCTAATTGAAACTGAACAATTAAAAGTCTCTTCAATGTATGTAGCTCGTAAATTCGTTTTAATTATTAATTATTATTATTATTATTATTATTATTATTATTATTATTATTATTATTATTATTATTATTATTATTATACCATTCTCTGATTCCTGCTAATTAATCTTTCCTCACTGGCATATATATATATATATATATATATATATATATATAATATATATATATATATATATTATATATATATATATATATATATATATATATATATATATATATATATATATATATATATATATATATATATATATATATATATATATATATATATAGTGACGAATGATCTACGAACGCAAAAATGCAACACGTCTTCAAATTTGTCTTAAAATTAACATTTATCCCCACAGGAATGCTACTCCCCCCCTTGCTCTTTTTAACCCTTTCAATTCTAAACTGTTATTATCGTTCGTTCTTTGAAAAATCTGAGGAAACTACTGCATGCTTTTAAGTTCAAAAAGGGTATAAGACCCAAATTGAAAATGATATACAGTTCAATGAATCTATTTTTATAACTGATAAAAGTTAAAAATACTTCCGCTCATTTAAAAGTTTATGAAAAAAAAAAAAAAAAAAAAAAAGTTATGAGAACAGAATTATTACTTAATATAAATTTTGTATCAAATTTCAGTGATAATTTATTGAATAAAATATAGCAACGCATGCAATTTTCACACTGCATTCATGCTGGAAGTTGATAAGAATCAATTTTTGGGTACTCGGTTCTTAATGGAGGGAGGGTTAATAGATTATAATTATTTAAGATGTGGTTTCAATTATTTATTTATTTTTATTATAATAATGGGAGAGTAAACATTATAGTTATTTAGAAAATGTTAATAACTGCTAGCTTAACATCAAAATTGCATGAGTAGTCAACAGAATGTAATAGCCGTTTATTATATATATATATATATATATATATATATATATATATATATATATATATATATATATATATATATATATATATATATATATATATATATATATATTATATATATATATATATATATATATATAATTATTGCTAATCATATGGTAATTACCTCAAAAAAGTACTATAAATACCTTTGAAAGGACTATAAAACCAAAGCTGAATAATATTTGAAACAAGGAACCTTTCCCATGTAATGTCAGCAAACCTGACACGCGATGACCAATAAACCAGAACTATTTTCCTTTATTTTAATTATTTGCAGTCATAGAAATTCTCAAAATTCTCAATGATAATAATTAACAAGATAATTTACCCCCCCCCCCAAAGAAGGGTATTTAAAACCAAAAAGTTTTTCAAGCTACAGAAAAAAAACTACTTTTAAAAAGTAATACATGTAAAATAAGATGTTTAAAACGTCATTTAGATGTTTTTTTTAATACATGTAAAATAAGATGTTTAAAAACGTCATTTAGATGTTTTTTTTAATGACATATGACGATGTCAACGTTATTTTGGGAAGTGCATAAAAATATGATATTTTTAGTGGCTTTCAAAATGTTTCCTCATAACACGTGTAATTAATTTGTCATAATAAAAAAAAAAAAAACATGTCACGACCAAAACTAAACTGCAATTTAAAAGTTATTCTATATCGTAAAACAAAATTCACGCAATACGAAACAATTAACTCACAAATTTCAATAAATAATAATAAAAATAATGCATTTAAATTAACAATTAACGGAAAAAATATATATTTAAACA
>JABUQX010013978.1:22500-25000 GCA_015478945.1 Trachelipus rathkii
TCTTGGCAAAAGTTAAACCTTATCTTGCACTAGACTAATAAAGCAGTTGTATCTCCGTGGTTACTACTGTTAAGCAGAAACCGAGTAGGGTATCCTAAGAAAAATACTGTGCCAAACTGGGACGGACAGGGTGCCTAAATGAAGATGATGACAAACACTATATAAAATGCAGTGATAAATTAATTATATATAAGGATATGAAAGATTAAGTAAGAGAAAACGCAGCTAAACGACAGCGGTGATCAACATAGAACTATTCGAGAAGGAAATAAAATTATCCAAAAGGGAAAAGAAGGATAAAATCCATGGAAGAATAAAAATTTTCTCTATGATAGATAAAAAGAAAGTTTAAAGAAAGAGACAATGAAAGGTATAAAAAGAATAAGAAAAGAATGTAGTAAAACCAAACAAAACACGTGCGAATGAACAAAAGTAATAAAACAGTGGGATTGGGAAAGGAACGTTAAAAAAGGATGGAATAAGTATGCTGTATATTTTTGAAAGAGTATCGACTAGAGACCTTGAATGTCTACTGCAACAAAGAAGAACGTCAGTTATAAGGAAACGGAAGCTGCTTTCATTAAGGTGGACGCAGAAAAAATAATTTCCGTGGATAAAATTACAATAGTAATGTTGAAGGCTCTTTTGAAAATTTTTTATACATAGAAAAATTAATGGCAAATATGATCTAAGAATTCGGAGAAGTTATAGAAAAACTACAAGTCCGTTTTCATTGAAATACCAAAAATACAGTAAATATTAGACCTGTGATAAACCTCGTACAATTAGTATCACTGGTCGAGTAGGAAAGGTCCTTCTAAGGGAAGTATTGGCAAGAATAAATAATAAAAAATTAAACTGGAAATTTTTCGAGAATAGAATGACTCTACTAGTTTGAAAGTCACAAGGAATGCAATATGTCTTTAAATGCTATATGGAAGTCAAATGAGACCTTTAATACCACTGTTTTGTTGGTTATGAAAAGGTTTACGCCAGAATAAGATACGAGGATTTGAAGGTGCTGAAACAGATGGGAAGGATTTAAGAGTCTGAAAATTTCCTTTTGACCCGAACTAATATGCTGGAGCATGATAATGAATGATGAATCAGAATATCTGTATTAAGAGAATACGATAGAAATCAGCTACATATTGGGGAATAAATAAAAGTGGGCGAAATATTAATTAGATATGCTGATGACATTGTATTCTGAACAGATTGCGAAAAGAAACAACATTGTTTGCTGGATAAGCTAGCAATACCTGAAACAAGTGATGAGAAAGGGCTTGTAAATTAATAAATAAAACAGAAACCATGGTTAAACATGGTGAAATACTTCTTTGATTTAACTATAAGATAAGTTTAATTAATTAGAATGCAAGATGTTAGGATGAAATTAAGGCAAGGACAGATAAAGCAGAGAATGTGTTCAATAAGCTGAAAAAAATATTTGCTGACAGAGCAAGATTATGTTTTGGTAAATTTAATTCATTAAATTCAATGTGGTGTTTTATTTGGATCTTAGGCATTGCTCTTAAGCAAGACAGATGAAAGAAGATTACAGAAAACTGAAGTGTGCTTCTGAAGAAGTTGAAAGTTTCGTGGACCGAGAGACAGAGACAAACAAAAGAAAGCATAAACAGAAAGATAAAAATGTTATAGCAGATAAGACAAAAAAGTTCTGATTTGTTGGACACACTGAGAGATAATAACTAGAAAGTGCATGTCTAACTGTGATTTTAGAATGATGGCTAAAAGGAAGAACTAATCTGGGACAAGCTGGACAGTGCACCGAAGTGGACCCAGGCCATTTGATAATAATCTCTAGGCATTTAACATTATTCCCATAAAGATAGCGGGAACCTTTCATACCATTGACAAGAGAAAGGAAAGAGTGGATAGGGTTTCACGGGAATAATTATCCACTTACATATGACACGGTAATAATAATTTTAACCAAGATTTTTGATATCATTAATATATGTTAAACTTTCTCAAACGATTTTTTGAAGGTTTGGAAGGTTTATATATATATATATATATATATATATATATATATTATAAATATAAATATAAATATTTATAGAACATAGATATGTTAAGAAATAGAGATATATATATATATATATATATATATATATATATATATATATATCAACAGTAATATGAAAATTAATTAATGTTAATATTTAACATGAGAAAAATTGAGTTTTAAGAACGATTTTTTTGTTTTTTTGTTTTTGGAAAAACTCAGTTGGGGGTAATTTCGAAAAGGAAAGACGAAAAAAAAATCCTTTACCACAAAACCTCCTTTCACCATTTCTATTACCTCATACGAACCCCTCAAACTTTCCTTCTCATCCCTATCACCTCAACCCCAAAATCTTGGCCAGAATCGACCTCATCGCCATGTATTAAAAGGTGGGGTGGATGGGGGTGCATGAGCGGTTGTATTTCAAAGAACATGAAATAGAAAATCTATTTGCAATGGGAAAGTAAA